>JAPMOR010010250.1:29562-69264 GCA_026543865.1 Argiope aurantia | reverse complement strand
TATATATATATTTCAGACAGAATTGTTCAAAAAGATTTAATACTTAGCGATGAAAAGTCACTGCGATGATATTCATTACAGCATTTAATTTTCATTTTAATAATAATGCATAGTATATGAAAATACTCTGATATTTACAATATTCTATTTTAAATAGAAATATAATATGATTCTGCCATTAGTTCTCCTCAAATAGGTATGCACATCAATATATAGGGTCTAACATTTCAGGCAATTGCATGCAAGTTTTAAATTCTATATGAACAGTTTATTCGGTTCAACATTCTGTGATCACTTCCATCTGTATGTTTATCATGGTTGAAATGATCTGACGTCTCAAACTAGCTCGAATAATTTCCGTTTTAGGTTATTTGTCCCATATTCAGAAAATATGCCGATTCTGTACCGAATTTGAATTAAAAATTCAATCTTTTAAGGAATATAAATAATTTAAAATATTTTTAAATAGTTATTTAGGTATACAATGGTTACGAATTTAGTTTTTTTTTTTTTTTTTTTTTAATTTTAAGGAAACAGCGTCAATATAAAATGATCAAATATCCAAAATTAAACATGTCTTATTTCAGATAGTTATTTCCCCCTATTACCAATATTATTGGTTACGGGGTAAAATTCAGAAAACCTGATCATTTTAACTTCAGATAATTTAATCTCAAAAGAATGGCGATTTTTTGATTGAAGATTAAAGATTGAAGTTTTATGAAAAAGATATTATGGAAGACATTATTACATTTAACAACCGCATATTATCGATAGATTGCTGTTTTTTATTAAACACAGCATGTTATCAGTCCTTACAGAAAGAACTAACTATTCAAAAAGACTAAAATTTTGTAGGAAATTTATTCTTTTATAAGTAAAATACAATATTAATAATAATTTGATTTCACTATTTTTAGAGAAGTACTGGCGATAAAATTCGACTCAGTCAAAATAGATTTTAGATTTAAAATAAATAACAATTGAATCTGAAAAAAAAATTAAAATTGAAATCCGCAAGACTCCTGACTAAGAAAAATGTATCGCATTATGTATATAGCAATTGTCCCCAAACTGGAAAAAAAAAATCTGTGCAAATTTTTTTTCATACTTATTTTTGCATAAAAAATGTGAATTGAGCAGAAATGACAAACCTTTTCTTTTAATTATATTACTTCTTTTGCGACAGATTAATTATTATGATTTTCTGAATGCTCATCTTTATATAAAACATAAGTGTGTGAAAATTTATAAGGCAAATATAAACTTTTATTTTTAGTTCACGTGATTTTTTCGGAACTGTAAAACAGCCTTTTCTTAACAATTATTCTGATTTCATTTGCTTCATTTGTACAGACTTTTATTCAATTTGTTTTATATTTGTAAAAAATAGAATTTTGAAATTCCATTTTGATTTTTTTAATTACTTTCTGACGTATTGAATTTCGAAATTTTGCGCTTTTTTGTATTATTGATTTTGTATTGATGATTTTTACTCAAATCTATTTACATAGCTTCATTATCAGTCCCTTAATTAAATTTTGATTCTACGTGAGGGATGACATCTAGTAGGCAATTCGAGATTAAAAAATTATTTTAAGATTCCAAAATATTTATAATAATGAGTTATAAATTGTAAACTAAAACCTGAAAACTGATTTTAATATAAATATTGCACTTTTTAGTACTCAATTAGTGTATTTAAAAAAGAAAACAATTTTTATTTAATTGTTTTCATATCTTCGTTCTTTTTCTCTACTATTGGTAACTTTACCTCTTACGTGTATTTATTTAACAATCATAAAAAAATTCATTGTTATGTTAAAATAAAAATAGCCTATGAAAATGAATCTATGGGCTATAATCCGAATCAGGATGCCGGTTTACAGTACAGCATATCCCCCATTCTTTCGATCAGGGGAAGGAAATAAAGATGATGCCGAAAAGAGCCCCAGGAGAAGCTGGCCCTCTCGCGTGTGTTGCAGCACTCGATCAAGAAAGGCAGCATATATATCGCACCTTCAAAGCCTCCCGCCACATAAATCGCAGCCAGGGCGGCCCTTTCTTTCGCCGGAAATAAATTGGGTCACATCTTTCACCGCCCTCGCTTCCTCTCTCTTGTGGGTGGCGGTTCGCCTCTGGTGAGGAGGAGGTGATCTCAACCCCCTTACTGAAAAAATATATATATTCACCCTTTTTAAAAGTGGTTCTTTTAGAGCAAGCCGCTCCTGTGAGGTTCGGGCGTAATTATCAGCGGTGCTCTAATCGGTCTGATAACAAGCGTGTCTCGGTTTTACTCCTTTGTGTCGGAGTTTTGAAATTTATTGAAAGCCCAGGGAATTGGATGAAGGGATGATGCATGTTTACGCAACTTTGCAGTGGAACTACAAAAGACTTTATCGGATGATCAGTAATTTTATAAGGTTAATTAATTACAATTAGTTGGATCTTTTGACGGAATGTTGGAGGTATGCATTTATCTTGCTTTTTTTGCGATGAAATTAGATGATAACTAAGTTTAAACATTTTGATGCACCTGGGTCAATTCTCTTTCATAAACTTCCCAAATCGATCGTCTGATTTTGATCACATTTATATTTAAATAAAACGCGTGAATCTTATTAAATTTTTTAAATTAAACTGAATTTTTTAAAAAAAATATTGATTTATGACAAAACCAAATATAAATTTAGAATTTTAATTTTTTCCCAAGTTTTTTGTAAAGATCAAAAACTTATTTCAAATATTCTTTCTTAAATTGCTTTTCTAAACTTACAAATTGCTAGGACAAACAACTGTAGCAAATCTTTTTTTCGGTTAATAAAGAAGAAAAAAAAAAAAGAATTGTATTAAGATGGTATTGCAAATTAGATTGACCGCAAAAAAACGATATTATATAGTAAATATACTGTTTAACGGGAAAAAAAAAATCTTTTATATAATAATATTATAATATCCCTCCAAATAGATTTTGTTCATATATTTATTTTCTAATTCTGCAAGAGATAAATATTTAGACAGTGTCCACTTAAATAAAGTGTAATAACTTCTTAAACTGTGGATCGAGTTTAATTTGGATCTATATTTTTTTAAATCTGATTTTTTAATGTAAGTTATCAAAAATGATTGAAAAGGTTATTTTGATTATGATACACCATTCCAATTTCTCAATCAATTATATTAAGTAGAATTAGATTTCATATAGCATGAAGCATCATGCATTTGTGTATAAATGCATAGGATATAATTGTTGTATTCGAAATATTATCTAATTTCAGTTTGTATTACATCAGCAGTGCTATTAAACATTTAAGGCATTTTATGATGCGACGTTTTAAATTCAATTTGTGTCTTCTTTTTAAAGAACTTGCTGTGTTGCTGCAATTATAAAACAACTGTTTACATTTAGATATCATCAGTTAAATAGTTTAGCAAAATAATAGTTCTTATGCTATTACACTACAGCTTTAAGTAGTAAAATATGTTATTATTTTATAATCTAGCCTGTTATTAAGTATTAAAATGATCCAATAGTCTGAAAAGACGTTATAATAACTAGTAATCCCCATAAAGTGGGATTGGGACACGAATAATAATAATAATAATTGTGCATTAAACATGGGTCCAAAAAAGGCAAAAAATAATATTAACTCATTTTCTTATCATATATGAGGAAAACAAACAAGGAAAAAATTAATGACGCTTTGCATAAAATATCATAACTGGATTTGTACGCTGTGCGTTGTATGTTGGCGTGACTTTGAACATCGAAAAAGAATTTTTCTTCCAATTATGTGTTTAAAAAATGTGGTTTTATCTGATAAAAAATTTTTTTTATTGAACTTATGGTACAATTTTAGATTAACTATTTTTTCTTTGTAATAATCTGTACTCCGTTTACTAAAAAGTCAATTGCATTATTTTAAAGTTAAATAAACTATAAAAAAATGTACTACTTTTTTTATGAAATTATTTTTTTAAAATTATTCATTAAAAATACAGCAACCGTCTCGTCATGGAAAGGCAGTAAGAATAAATAAGATTTTTGGTACAAATTGGTGACACCGAACTATTCAGGGCCCAAAACTGGACTTCGAGGAACATTGGTTTAAGAAGCCTTCTTCTGTTCTAAACAATATTGGCATGGCTACTAAATGCCACAAACTATATAAGAACATTTTTCATTAATTTTATAAGTTTTTTTTTTTCTAACTTATACACATCATCAATGTTCATGAAAGGTTATGTCCATCAAATACTTAAAATGTACTGACTAGCTCTGACTCTTATTTTTTTAATTTTCCATTTTATCGTAAGGTTGTAGATCTTGTCTTCTCCATGTATTGATCTTTCATATCAGATTTTAATTGGATCAGATTTCCATATATTCGAGGTTTTCAATGATTTCAGTCTTGAACTTGCGATCTTTCGATTCTAAAGCTGAGAACTGCCATCCACTGTTTACAATTCTGTGCTTGTAGAGATGAATGACCATTTTTATTATATTTTGTATTTTTTTTATGTTTCTATGAATTATTAATTTTTAATTAAATATTTTATAAATGCAATATTCTATGTGACGGGGAAAAGTGGTTCCTGATTTTTTTTTTCCAACGCATATCTCTACAAGGAAAAAAAAAAAAAAAAAAAAAGAGGAAATATTAAATCACACGCTAATCGTCTTTTCTTTTTCTTTTTATCCTTTGATAAATAATTTAACTAATAAGATCAGCAACAAGGTTTCATATAATATTTTTTGAAGTATAAGCATTTAATAGTTTTTGTCATAAGCTTATTCTTTTATAAGGGTTGATATTGCATCAGTATATCATTAACTAATTTCGCATTTATAAGCATGCTTTTTTTTTATTTCGATGAAGAAATTGCTTGGGCCGTAAAAAAGTTATTTATTTGTATTCTAAATAATTAATAAGTTGTGCTCATTATTTGTAAAGAAGATTAATTATTCAAGTGGAGTTAAATGATTAATAAAAATAAATAGGGTGTTTAATTAGAGGCATTTTTCTAAGAGGAGCAATGCCAATTTTCGCTGGAGGGAGAAAAAAGAGGGAGCATGTTTTTTACCCAAACAAACTGTTTTCTCTTTCATGCGTTAAAAGAAAATTTCAAAAAACATCAAAAAATTAATAAATCTAGTTTTTCTGTCGGAAGCATTTTTTTTTTTTTTTTTTTTTTTACTGCTTTTTTTAAGATGAAGAAAAAGCTTCAGGTAAGACGTTCAAACTTTTGCTTTTATGCTTTACTTTCAGTATCTTAAGTGTGCTTCTGGGGAAAAAAAAATGAAAAAGCAAAATCCCAACATTTACTTTTCTCTCCAAAAGATTCTTATATCTTTTTTCGTCTTTTTTTATTATTACTTTTTTATTTTCCTTTCGGACTGTTATTTCTCCCCTGCAAATGCACAGGACGTGTTAGATGTACCTTGGCAAACGATAAAAAAAGAAGGGGGGGGGGGAAGAAGAAGAATGAAAAAGAAAAGATCGAAAATGGAATATTATATTGTTCAGAAAAGAAAAGTAAAATAGAATGAAAAAAAAAATGTAGATGAAACTTCATACAAACCTAGACGAGTTATGTCGAGCTTGCTGGCCATTGTATGTATAAAAAATGAAAGGCGAGAAAAAATTGTTCTATTATTCGATCTGCTAACCCTATTCCAACCGATAATTTATTTTCGATCCCTTGCTGCACGTTTGTTGTACAACAAAATTTCTGATTCGAAATTGTAAAGGGAGAAAGAAAGCAAAACGGATTGCTTTTCACGACTGGAGTTAATATAACATTACCATAATCTATAACATTGACAATAGTGGGGAGAAATAATGAATGAATATGTAATTTTTTTCTTCTTTTCGTTAAATATGGTTTCTATGTCTAGAATATTTATTATTAAAATAAAACTGCGTGACAAAACGTTTGACGCGTTTTTCATATTGCATTCGAATAATATGCATTCATTGACTCTTTTAGTTTACTGAAAGGTTTATAAAATATGTTATAAGAAATTAAAGTTGTAAATTTTATATTGGCTCTCGAAATGGCGGCCAAAACATAAATACTAACTTTGTTGTTGATATGAAAAGTACATCAGGAAATATCGGTTTCCAATATACAAAATTGTACTTTGATGATTAAATGTTTTTGTAAATACATTTTTAAAAGGATACATGAGTAGGACTAGAAAATACAATCCGTTTTGTTGCGACTGACTGGCTGAATAAAACCAGATAACTATTAATAGGCATCTACTTGTCTATACTGCAGATGGGTAGGAAATATAAGATATATAGCTCGGAATGATATTATTCAAAACTGAAATTTTAGCGTGTTGGATTATTTATGATGTTTTGTAAATTATTGTTATTATTATTTTTGATATACTTACTAAGTCATCATTTCTTGTTCATTGAACTACTCTATGAAGAAAGTGCTATGTTTTCAATCTTCTACTGTTATACTGACGCTAAAATGTCGATACATACCATAGCAAAAATTTGTAAAAAAAACATGTATATAATTTTAAAACTGTCATGAGCTTTTGTGAAAATGCTTAAAACATTCATTTATTGTCATTTTTTTGTTTGAATTTTTTTCTTTTTCAAATTGAAAATTTTATTATTTCTGCTTATTTTGCTATGATATGCTCTGAAAGAAAAAGTGTAAGAACTACGATTTCTAATGAAAGATTTCGAAAGAAATATACGAGAGATAATAAAAGAGAATTGTTCATTTAAAATTCATTAAAGTTTTAAAAAAAACTCTTAATTCGTGGAATGAAAAATAGCGGAATTAAATTCAGGAATTTAAATTCGCTTGTACTTGCATGATATCATTGAGATATTCCTTCTGGTGGTTCAGAAACTGGAGCTTCGACCATCTTCAAAACTGAAACAACTCTCTTCTGCCGGTGGTTTTGGTTACTTTAAAAAAATATAACTGAAGTTAAAAGCAATTTTTGTTGATTATGGCTTCATTTTTTTAATGAAATAGCTGGAGAATTAAGAATAAATGGAATGGATTAAATTTTTTTTTTCTTTCGTAAAAAGCGGAAACAACAACTTGTTTTCGGTAACACTAGGTTTACCATGACTTGGCATGTGCCTATTTCTACTAAAAGAGTCAAAATGACCACTTTCAGCATTTAATTAGAAAAAATGTAAATGGACCTATTATAAAGTGGAATTTTTTAATTTTTTTTTATTTTCAATATATTTGTTTATGTGTGGTGTGATGAAAAGTTAGTTTATTTACTAAAAAAAGTATTTATTTTCTAAGTTAGATCTTCAAGACCATCTATTCATCTACCATCATCTTCTATCAAACATTGACTCACACGTCTTCGTACTAAGAACCTATAATAGCTTCTATCTGACTGACTTTCGGCTCAGTCTTCTTACTTCTTATATACATTTTATTAACGCATGCTTATTTCTATATTTATACTTATGTCCCTATCAGGCCGTTACATATTTAAATATAAATGTATGTATTCTCAACGATATATATTCGAATGGTCAAAAGGGCCCCTTCGGTAAAAGCAAGTATTCTATATACATTTCTCCGAAACTAAAAAAAAGATAAAAAGTAATATTTTCGATTATATGTCTTAGAAATGCCAGTAAAATTTAATTAAATATTCTCATAAAATACAACAATCATTTTCTTGAAGAAAATTTACTAAAAGTTTTCTCAGAGGGGTCAAAATGACCCTTGGTAAACCTAGTGTTATATATTAGAATAGAAACAGTAGGAATTACAATTTTTTTACATGCAGTCCAGCACTCATTAAATATGTTTTATGCCCCCCAGTTTTAATTAAAAAAATTATTTACATTCCAGTACCCATCTGGGAAAAATGATCAGTAAAATTTTAGAACTTCCAAATTTTTTAGATTGACTCGGATTTCAAGTGCTAGAATTGGCGTGAAACGGATGCACATCTGACCATTAAATCCTGTTGCAATACTTTTCTTTATAGAGAGAGTCCTTAAATCGAGAAGTTTTCGCTGCACTAGAAGTGATTCTTTTCCTTTTCGCCTCTAATTCGCAGAGAGACGGAACGACCTTTCAAAGCGATGCTAAAAGTCGTAGAGTTTCTCATTTTCCGGTTCTGAGACGGTGAATGCTCGGTGAAGCGCGGGAACCTCTTTTCAGGAACTCGAAATTCGATAGTTTCCGATGAAATTCTTCGTCGTGGGAAAAAGAAGTCGTAGAACTGCTCGGTTTCTGGCACATTCATAGTTGAGGTTACGTGGAAGGTCTATTTCAGGATTGAGTTACTCATTGTTTTCCTTCGATCACGTAAGTGAAAGCAGCAAAAGAGGAAGGAAAAAAAATAAAAAATAGTTTACGCTCTGCAGACTATTAAACTGGGGGATATAGAAGATTAAGCAGTTGAAAGAATATGTTTTGGCGTATAGAAAAATAGCGCAAAGATCTGTTAAACGAGACACATTATTCTTAAAATATTAAGACTTATTTGTATTCCGATAAAAAAATCAATAAACTTCTTAATTAAATGCTGGGTAAAATTTCGTTTCTGAAAGAAGTTATCATCAATGAATATTTTTGTATTAATATAATATGATTAAAAGTTTGCATGCATTTGATTCATTGGATTAACTTTTTATTTTCAAATTTAATGAGTCTTTCTTAAGAAAAACTTTTATTATGCTGAAAAATAAGCAAACAACCTGAGCTCTCTTGAAATAATGCTGAACAGAGAATTAGAGTCGTCGATCGAAATGAATTGTTATTTGACTTAATCTTTTGTTTTAAGATTTCATGAGTCTTTCTTGAGAAAAAATTTCATTATACTTAATAATAGGCACACAATATGAGTTGTCTTGAGTCAGTGCAGAAAAAAGATTTAAGAGTAGTACGGTAGAAGTGAAATCAAATGTACAGTTACTTGATTTAAACTTTTGTTTTAAAATTCCTTGAATTTTTCTTCAGAAAAAGTTTTATTATATTGAACAGTAGGCAAACAGCATGAACCCTGCTGAATAAGTGCAGACAGAGAAGTAGGTTCGTGCTGTAGAAGCGAAGTCAAATGTGCAGTTACTTTATTTAAATTTGCATTAAATTTTACTTTAAACTTTACTTTTTAAATGTGCATGTATTGTTATTTCTACACCAAACAAATATGTTGCTCTAACGGATTAATTTAAAATCAACTACATATGACCTCCTTAGCACTATTTCACCTGGATTTGGTACTTCTAGAATGTTTGCATAGATTTGTCAAGAAAAATTGTGTAACACTTTTACGCTACGGACTTCTGCTGGAACACAAATGAAGTTTGGTATATAGTATTGTTACATCTCATTTTAAACAAATGAATTTTTTGTGTGTGTGTTTTTGCAGACTTAAAGGGTTAAATATGAATTATAATTTTTTTTTTGAAAATTACAGAATGGAAATCAAATTTGTGTTAGTCATTTTAAAGACGTAATCGAATCAAGTTCCATGCTTTGGAAGGAGATGCTTTAAATTTGAAATATTTTTACTCCAAAAAAAGTATTGACTTCTAAAAATATTTAAGATAGCCGGAATGAAGGTAGTTAGTTAAGAGAAAACAAAAAAGAATGAATTTGCAGTCAAATGTAGATGTCATTGTAGAAACTATTTAGTAACAATGGATAACCTAATCAAGTCTACGATTAAAATAAGCAGAACTTTTTACATTTGTAGAATTTCATCTGTAATTTAAAAAAAATACAATTACTTGCTCTTCATTAAATTTAAAAAAAAGTCAGAAAAGATTTCGCTCGAAAACCAATAAGAATATCAACTAGATTAACTCAAGACTTTCCAAAAGAAACCATCGAAGAAAAAGAAAGCTTTTAAGGTCTTGATATTAATTCAGACTTATTTTCACCTAACGTATATTAAACGCGACAAGAAAAATACACTCCTGTATCTTTTAGAAATAAATATTCAAATTTTTCTCAACTCTTTCCCAGAATAAAAGAAAAAGAGACCTCACCTCGCAGCTCAGTAAAGGAAACAGCAGCCGAATTTGCATATTTTTTGAAAAGGAGATCTGACTTATAAAAGTATAGAAATCAAGAATTCCCAAAAAGATTTTTATTGAAACTTCTTCCCACATTGTTTATTATTTTTTTTGGAAAATTGGTGGATACTTGAACGATTGATTTTTTTACTTCTTCTTTTACCACTTCAGTCGGCGCATCGATTGATTCAACTTTGGATCTCTGAAAAAGGTAGAAGGAATCTACATACCAAACTTTCGAATATTCCTTCTTTTTGGCACCTTGCCACTGAAATGATTTTCGGCATTCCTGGTTTTTGTGTTTGATCAGTGTCAGTTCGGACAAAGGTGCGATTACAACGTTAACGCACGGAAATGTATAAAAATATGCTCTATGTCAAAAGTCACAAAGAATTATGCAATCGATGTTTTTTGTACAGCGAAGTACAATAGAATCTGGTTACACTGAAAAAAGATCATCAACAGTAAAATTATAAATAATTTTTATAAGAATCAAGTTGTTTTACTTGTTTAATAGTAAATATATAATATATATGCATATTGTATAATGCATAGGATTTTTTTTTCTGTAATAAATTGTTATACAATTTATCTTAAAATTTGTACGAAATACTTTTTTTCCTTTATTGAATTTTTAAATTTCATTTCGTAACTCATCATAAATATTCACAAAATCCTGACATAATGCTATTTATCATCTATATTTTACTTTTTTAAAGTACTAAGAGACCAAAAGGAAAATATGCCTAAGGACGAGTTTTGTTTTGAAAAGGTATCTTGGTTAGTGAAGAAATAAGCATTTATAGAAGTCTGACCTCCTTCCCCCTCCCCCTTTTAGTTTCTTTTTCTTTTCTCAAATTAGATTAAGTGGTTGTGAATTTACTATTTTATGGATTTAGAAAATTTTTATTTCAAAAATTACATAATAGCTCTTTAATTATGTGTAATTTGATAAGTTCCTTTTTCTTCCCTACATTATTTTCTAATAGTGATTCTTTTTTCTGTTGTTATGCTGCAAATTTTAAGAAAAATTTCTTTTCTGAATGTTTGCAAATAAGCCGATTTTGGAAGATAAAAGTATTATTAAATAATCATTAAAAAATCTTTTTTTTATCTAAATGAAATTATGAACATTTTTAAATAAGTGTATAATATCTTAACATCAAATTGCTGTATTATGAATGTATTATGAATATATTATGAATGTATTATGAATGGTCTAGACGTATAACAATGCAAAAAAAATCCTTTAGAGATATAGTTTATTAATACGTTGTATAATAATTGAATAGTAAGTACTAACTATGAAAACAAAAGGAAAAGAATTTAATAAAGGATCGCATTACCTGGCATTTCTTAATAACTTTATGTGTAATATGAACTAATGCCCAAAATTAAAAGAATTTCTATTTTGCTCGATCATCTTCAAAATTACGGGCTATAACTTAAACATACGTATATAGATTAATATAATAATAAAGTTAAGCGTGCGTCTCATCGATATACAAGCATGATCTTACATTAGCGAAGAAATGTTTAAATCATCGATTACGAAACATTTTTTCACTAATATAAAATCGTATTAATGGAGCCATATTTTCGCATAAACATATTGTAAGCTCATGTTGGTATTTCATGAGTCTCTTTGTGCATGAAGCATCTTTACTTCTCCATCAATGTTATTTTCAAATCCTGGAATGGCTGTGGCAAGGGGTAGACAATTAGCAATTGCTAAGTTTTCAGTTTTCTATTCCAAAAATATTTCAGATATATTACTTAGACTAAATCTGATAATAGTCAATCAATATAATAAAAATCGTTTTTTGTTGGTTTTTTTTTAATTCGTCAATCGCTGAACCCTATGGAAACAGTTTATTATTTTATTACTATTTTACATTACTATTACCCAAAACATTGAATTAAACGGAAATTTCATAATTTGATACATTTTTTTAAAAATTATTAAGAGAATGTGCGCAATATGGGCGGTGAAATTCGTAATCTAAATACGTTTCCACGATAATTCATCTTGGCATATGATTATCAAGAATTTGCTCCAGCTGATGCCAGTTTTTATTGAAAAAATTTATGACCGTTGCCACTTAAAAATAATCTTCTTGAAAAATGCAAGTTTCAAAATACGTTTTTCTTTTCTAAAATTTATTTTTAAGCATCTTTCAGTTTTTAAAGAACGTTTTACTTATTGTTATATTTAATTTGATCTTTTTTTAGAATTTTAAAGTGTGGAGAAAATTAAAACTCTTTTGGTCATCTGCTTAATAAGTCTTGATAATAATGCACTTGAACATGAGTTAATATTTAACAGATGTTTAGTTTTATATAAATAAATTTTTATTGGGAGTCTTTTTATATCTCTGAATGCAATTTTTAATCTCATTATATTTTTAAAACACCCAATTTATATTCGAAATATTTACATGTTTCAACCGAAAAAAGAAACGGTTTGACTCACTTACTTTAATTCTTTATTCTTCCATTGCAACTATTTTTTAAAAATGAATTATTTTTAAAAAAACAGTTAAAAAAATTCAAAATCCATAAAAAATAGTTTTCAAGAATCACAAGTAAAACGTAACCATATTATTATTATTTTTTTTGATTACAGCTTTTTTATATATATATATTTCTAAGAGTATTAAGAGTTTTAGAATTTTCATCGCTTCTTTTGGAATTATTTTAATGCTCTTCAAACTTTTAAACTATCGCAAAACGAGAGATATTTTAATGCCTTTGAAATGAGTTTTTTCCACGGGATTTTTAAGAGTCTCAATTGTGAGGTTTAATAGGTAGTAAGTACTTTCAGAAATAATTTGTTTTATCTAAAAGCAATCAACCTGAAGTTCTTTTAATGTATTATTTTTTATGGGATGATGGAATTCTTTGCAACGATTTAAAAATGCAAATGACAGTACTTGGCATTTTCGATCATTTATTAGAACACCAAAATGTTGAGAAATTTTGCTTTTGAATTTGCTTTCTGCAAAGAATATCTACTTCTTGTAAATTGGATAAAAACTATCTTCCAAAACGTATCGCAGCGCTTTTAGTGGTGAATCTTGGAAGTTTCAGAATTCTGTTTCAAGAATTATAGCCGTTAATGAAAAGAAGATACATAAAATGTCGGATAATTGATCATGTTAATTATGAAAAATTACGGATTTTCACCAGAATATAAATTATCTGTCTTCATATATCAGCAATAGAATTGAAATTTCTAAGATTTCTGCTAAATGGCTGGGCAATTTGATCGCAGATTATTGTAATTGCTGACATGGAATTATTTATATTATCTTACTTTTTTCTTCTCTATGATATCTTTTGTGCAAATTTCTTCAAAAATTTTAGTTTATTAATTCTAAACCATCTTACAACAATATATTTATTCTTGTACATCATCATCATTATGACAATGAATGGACATGCTTTCATATGCATTCCATGCCTTTGATCGGAACAATTTAATCGGTATTAGTCTATCAATGATGTCTTGTTCTTTTGTAATATGTCATGATTTTGTAGATAAAATTTATAAATCTCAGCATTTAACAATAGGAAAGCGACAATAAACCTCAAATAATAAAATTTTACCATTTTGCTAGAGGACGACATCATAATAGGCTTTCTTCGATTAGGCCTCACTTCATTCTGTTAACAAACAATAAGTTCTCTATTATACAATATTCTTAATTTTATATTACTGTTATGAAGGAGCGAAATGAGATCTTTCAGCTATTCGCATGCGCACTCTCGACTGGTCACGTGTTGTTGGACTTTTTTTTTAAAATTTTTTTTTTACCCTTGGCAGAAGTTAGGATTTCATCAAACTCAGACGTGGTTAATTACTTCTGAAGTCAAAATCCACAATTGCTGTTAATACTTTTTCTTAATAGAGTACGAAGTGTTTTCATTTATTGCATAATCAAAAGGTTAAAAGATAAACTGATCCGTTGTCACTGATTTTAAAACCATTTCATCCTGAATGTCAATGATTTTTAAGCCAAAATATCATCCACAACTTATAAAGAGGAGTTTCATGACAATAAATAGAAACAACTGACCATTTAAAAAAATTAGTAAATAGAAGTAAACAACAAATCTGAAAGTACAGAAATCTATTGTTTATTAAATCATAATTCTATATATAGACTTACTACTGTAAATTTTCTCTTTCCATTAATATTCTTTTACGGCCACTTTGCATGTTATTTGTGATTGCGGTGCCTCTCAATTTTTTGTATAGTCGGGGGTTGACTGCATAGGTTTGCACCTTTTTATTTCTCAAACTATGGACATTTTTGATTGGTGATGTTTAATATATTTTGTTATTGGTTGAAAACTAAAAAATAATTCCTTTCAATATGCAACTAGTCATTTAAATTGATATCATAATAATTCGTTTCCTTTTTCATTCCAATGTTACTTCGTTTCCGTTTTATTATTCCTGACGATTTTTTTTAAAATCCATCTAGCCTTTCAAGAACTTTAACATAATACGATCTTTATTTAATACTCTTTCATGTAAAAACATTTCTAATCTTCACTGGCGTAAATCTATTGTTCGCAGATTATATTCATTCGTGAAGAAATAAATAAGGGCTTAAGCATTTTCTTCGGCAAGAAATAGAATTTACAGATTTTTTTTTTAACTAAGAGATTTGCGAAAAGATTAAAAACAATCAATTTGGAATTAATTTTAGTAAAGTTATCTTCAATAAGGTCATTTGCAGTTGACTGATTACATAAAGTTCCTTTTCTTATCATTTAGTTAGTTATTATTTTCCCAAGCCTCTTTTTTAAAAAGCTTCTAAATACTTTTTTGAAAAAAATTAATCCCTTTTCGTTGCAGAATAAAAAAAATGTTTTTAACTTTATTCAACGAGTTAAGATTAATATTTTTTTAAAACGTGTAGTGCACTGAACACAGTATATAATACTGAAGCCATCTACTATTTTATTATTTCGGTTTAAGTATTCCCAGATTTTACATGATTATGCATAATTTTCCATGTACATTTGATTCGGTTTCTATTTGTTGTACTATAACTATTATTATGTAACCATAATATTGCATGAAATGAAATTTCAGATTTTTTTTTCCTGCCATGTTTTGCATGACAGCTGTATTTGGTATTTATACTACAAGATGGCCCCTTATTGCATAATTATCTTCATTTAGATGAATAACGAATTAAGAGCTAGGTTCAACAATGCGAGTAAAAGAGTTAAAATTATTATTGTTTCTTAAAACATTTTATTGTAAATCGTTTTCTCTTTATTATAAATATATTCTGTCAATACATTTTTACTAAAGAATTGACGTTACATTTCTGTACCAATTTGATTTCCTATTCCTGCTGTGCAGAAACCAGTAAAACGTGCAGTCCAGTCACAAATATCCATTTTAAATTGTATAATTAGTCTGATACTTTTGCTGAAGCTAGTATAGAACCTCTTACTTGATGGAAAGATTACCAATTTCAGCATGCTTGTATCAAGGACTTCAATTTATTTTAATTATAATTTATAATTAAAATAATTAATTATAACTTTATTATACTCAATGTATTTTAAATTATAAAAATTTATGTTAAATGAAATTATGGAGATTTCCCTGTTTCTTATGGTTATTTTTTGTGTGAATAATGTAGAAGAATCGAGAACCTGTTTGTTTTTATGTCTCCTCCTAAAGTTGAAACCGAAGACAAGAATCTCTGAATAAAAAGACAAGAATCTCTGAATACAAGAATCTCTGAAATAAAAAAATAATTTCAAAGTTTTTCGAAATTTTTGCAAAGATTTTGTTGAATAAGAATGACTCTAAGAATAAGTAAACAAAAAATATCGTTCAATGGTGTCGAAACTTTTGCTTCTATACAGAGTACGTTATAATTAAATTGTGTAAATTTATTAGGACACGATATATAAATACCTTGTAGTTATTTATAAAATATTCAAAACAAAGAAAATAAAAACTCAAAAAACGGCACTAATTAAAAAATTGGAAATGCCGTATAGCAACGTAGAATTTCCTAATCTCTTCTTTGGGACTGATCCTAAACGTTTACCAGCATCCTGTTATACCTCTGTAATTTACCCTTTAACAACATTAAAGTATGAGCTTATATCTGGATTTCTTAATGTATGCAAATTAAAGATCTTAATTGCTCTCCTCCTGAAGTTTTAAAAGAAGGGCGTCGCGGATCTGTTGATTATTTCTCATCGATTCTCCTCATCGAGGCTCTTATTTAACTTAGGACTTGCTTATTTGCGCCATATTGCGTGTCCTGCATCATCTCGGCAATGAGAAACAACGTCTGGACATTAAAACACTCGTTTGAAGTTCCGAAGTGCCCCATAACTATACAGTCATTTCAACTCAAGTTTCTAACATTTTATTCCTTATGTTCTACCGGGCATAAAAACACAAGGGGCAATTTTCGATAAAAGCCTTCGGCGGCCTCATACATTATTCATTCTGCTATAGTTTTAACCAGAGGTACATCCTGCCCAAATCGTGCTCCAAAATGGGTAAAAAAGAAGTCAGAAATTTTCAGTTTTACGACTCCATTTCTGCATTTGAATTTTGCGTGCTTTTTGAGGAAATTGAGTTGTATTTTTTTTTTTACCTCATTCTTTTCTACTATTCCCCTCCTTCCCCTAAATTTTCAACACAGCTCCGTGGTATGAAAATGGGGAATTTTCGCATGTATTTTGTGGCTGAGTGTTTTTTCTTTGATAGCACTCTTTGAGGCAGAGAGCTGCTTTCAAATAGTGAATATACTTGCGATATAATGTGTATTAAAAGTATAAAAGTATATAGGAAAATATATTAAAGAAAGGAAATAACCCCCCTGACTTATGCTAATTTTAAAATTGGAATTCTGATTCAGTATAGTTCTCAAAACACTTGTATATTAATTTTTTTTTTTTAGATTGAGATAAAAAGAAACTTTTAGCATCATAATTTTGGTTGATACAGTTGATTGTAAATTATATATTCTTGATTCGTAAAGCAACTGTACAATCATGTTTCTCTAGTAACAATTATTGTTATAGTTAGTTGTAAAAGAAAGCAATCAACTCGAATGTGTTTTACCAGGGTTTCGATAACAGCGGATTTCGATTCTAAGTGGAGTTGACAGGAAAATTTTGAGATGGCGAAAATTTCTATAGATTTTTTGTGTAAAGTATTCTTTAACATTTTTACATAAATATAGTTAAGAAAAATGCCTTAGCTTAAAATATTTTTTTAAATTTTGTTAAAAAAAATTATTTTTGATTATTTTTTTAATTATCTTTTGTTAGAACTTTTTTTTTATTAACTTTCCTGCTTCGATGTAGCAGGTGATGGTTTTCAAGGAAAAAGAATAATAAAAGAATATTTTTGACCAAAAAAAAATATTAGAATTTTTTTGTTATATTTAATTTTTATTTTTTGTTCCATCAATACATATTAGCCAAAATCTATTCATTCATATTCAAGTTTTCTTACAACTATTCGTTTTTTAACATTTCTGTATTAAAATTTTGGAATTAATTCTTTATATCAATGCATGGATACTTTTTTGTGTGTGTTTCTTTTCTGATTTTTTTTGCGTGTGATTATCTTCAATACAAAATGCAAAATTTTCTGGAAATTTCTTTTTTTTTTTCATGTAAATTTATTGACATAAAATACATATTTCCACAAAAATTTCCAACATGCTCCTCCTATTAAAAAATATATATTTCTGTTCTTGCTTATAATTAATTAATTTTCACTTATATTATAATTTAATATTTAAATACAGAGCTTTATCATAAGGTTTCGTTGAATAATATCTTACAATCATAGTCGAACAATTTTCATTCAATTCTATGCAAGAAACCGAAAAATTTCCCATATATTTTCAATGTTTACATTGGTATGTAAATAACCGCACTTTAGGAAATGAAATGTGGTTTTCTTTAATCAAAACAAGAATGCTGAATCATCTCAATATCGCTGAAAGATTTCTTTCAGACCATGTTCGAATCTGAAATTCTTTGTTCGCCAAGTATTACCATTTGACTCGTTTTTTATGCATATATATACATTTCCCTCGGGTTACTAGAATCGAATGTAATCGAGTCGTTTCTATATTCGACTCCTCGTCTTCCGATCTTTTATCCACACAGCATTTCTGACGCACAAAATAAACGCATTTGGCATGTCTTTTGTTTCCCGAGTAGGTCGCAAGGTAAATAAATAAATGAAAATCCGAAATGCCAACTATGTTACACGTTTGAGTTAGAGAAACCTATAAAATGGGCCTAATATGCCACATTACCGAAAATGGTTATGTAGGTCGTTTAGGAAATGGACAAATCAGTTACCTCGGATTTCGTTGTTAGAGACGAAATGGCTGCTCAGTGCTGCTTTGTCCTATATGTCTCTTTTGTTCTTATCTTTTAAAGAAACCTATTTGAGCAGTGTTGGTTTAAGTCATTTTTTCTCGATTGCGTCGCTGAAATTCAAGCCCGAAATCATCTTTCTTCTTTACCTCTATCTTGCAATCGTTTTTTTTTTTTTTTGAAGGAATGTAAGGTAGAAAGTATACTGTTTGGCCACATCTCGTAAAATAGAGAAATGGAATATTAATTTTTTTTTTCTTCCTTTGTTGCATTTGTTAAACGTGTTATCATAAATTCTTCTGATACGGTATTGGATATTATACCTAAGACTGTGAATTAATTTGCAATCAGTGGAATAATTTGCGCTATATCAAATGGAACACTTCTGTAACTGTACTGACAACAAAACTCAGGGGTTCTGTGGCCTGGTGGTAAGGTCTTTGCTTCGGAACTGGTGGATTTCAGGTTCGAGACCCGATTTTACTAAAGAACCACCGTGTAAGCGGGTCTGATGCACGCTAAATCCATCGGCGCTAAACGTCCCACTACTGATGTGGCGTGGAAGTATGGAGAGGGGGGTCCCAGGTGTCGTTATTGCCGGGTCCGTCAAGTTACAAGGTCCATCCCAAAATAGCCCTAGTGTTGCTTCAAAACGGAATGTTAATGTAATTTAAAAAATTAATAAAGCCAAGCCTCTGTCATTAGGGTTTACTTCTTATTATATGCCCTTTTGCAGTATTGTTCGATAACATATTTTTTTCTCAGTTTCCAACATATCGAATTACGAACCAATAAAATACTATTTGCGGAAAGTGTTACTTTTTTTGTTTAATTCAATTAAAGGTGCTGTTGAAAGTAATCGAGTACTTTTGAAAATGCACAGTAAAAATATTTTATTGATAAAAATTAGTGAACATTAGTTTGAATGTTTTAGATGTGATGGTTTCAATATAGTTGACAAAGAACGCCCGAAAAAGTTACGTTTAATCGAAGTTTCAACTCAACCAAGATTATTTCAAGTTCAAAATAAACTTATTCACTGAATGCTGATAATACTATAATTTCCAAACATTTAAAAGTGGGTGTCATACGAATCGACTGGTAACTTTTCGTATAAAATGGAAATAATAATAGCAACAATTTCAAGAGCTCTCTTGCCTTTAATAGATTTTTCAAAATTCGTGAGCAAATACAATTCTGGAAAATCATTTGCATTTATAATTCTGTAATTGGCATTGAAAGGAAACATTAATTTTTTAAGCATTTGTGTATACTTTCCCTATTTATATGGATGGAAAACGATCAATACTATTTGATTGATTTAATAAAGTTTATAAAATCCCACTTTATCCAAAAATAGTTAATTTGCTAAAAAATTAATTGCTAGGCACAATATTTCGGGGGACCCCAAGGATTACGGATTAAAAGTCTGTTCAAAGTTTGCAAACTAATATTTTTTTTTAATAAGAAATTTGTATCAAAGGCGTATGAGAATTTAACAAGAAAAAAATTAATTAAAATGCTACATCAGAAAACAACAAAAAATAATAAAAAGACATATTTCAAAGATATTGTACTTTGCCTATCACTTGTTGTGATGTCTGTTCTCATGGGTCAAATATGTTTGTGTTGTATGGAGTTGTCAGGTGATAGGAGCTTGCTTTATTGCCCTCGTTATCTGATTCTTCAAAATTATGCAATCTTCATCAAAAAATCTATATTTGCACGTCAGTTTAAGAATTTAAGTAATCAATTACTATAAATGTAATTATAGTCAAAATTCTATTTCGACTTCGCTGCAAGACTTATTACTGATTCAATCTTCTTATAGTTTGAACATGTTATGTGACAGCAAACAATTTAATAAGCAACTCAATTATCCTAACACAATTTTCATAGTTCCGCTGGAGAAAAAAGAAACTAAATTTTTCTGTATCATGTTCATCAGAAACGGGAGGGGGGGGGTAATTCCTTAATGATTGTGAGAAATTTGACTTTTATTTTTATTGAAAAACTTGGTAAATTGAGATGGGTTGTGTTTATTTTAATCCATAAATTCACATAAATAATTCATTAAATTTATTTGCGATTACTTTATAATTATGGATTTATTTCGGTAGTGGCGTAACAAGAGTAAATGACGCTCGGGTCATGTCATTATTTTTTCGCCCCTCCAGCGTATTTTAATTTTGAAATTTAGCGTAAAGGCGCTAATGTCTTATCTGCATAGTGCCGTCTAAAAGCAGCGCCCTGGGCATCTATTCCCCCTTGCTTTACCCTCATTTTAGCCTTTTTCTCGGTAGCAAGGATTTACTGGCATAACAGAGTGGAATTTCATTTATTCTTAGCCGCTTTAATTATATCACAAATTAAAATAATTTTTTTAGAAAATTATCAATATATGATAGTATTATTATTAGAAGTAATTGATAATTTTAATTAAAAATATTAAATAAAATTTCATATATATGATTGGTTAGGATTTATATAATTTCGTCCCTTTTCAAAGATGTTTAAAATTCTTCCCGAGCAGTGCACCACTTTTCGTGTAACTGAGAGGCCATACGTAAGTATAATCATTTCCCCTGGTTTGCTATTACGTTGATTTGTTGCGTACATTTCAGCCTGTTGATTCATCGCTTTCGCTATGGGAATCGTTTCGTTTTTCTTCAACTGGTCTCTACATATGCTTGCTAGACAAACATTATAAATCAAAGGAATGGATAAAGGTAATGAGGAAGAAAACTCTCAAAACTCGATGAAATCTCTGCAAAAGTGAAACGAGCTTCGGTTATGAGAGTCATTGAGACAAATCACTGCGTTTCAAGAAACTGTCTTTCGACTTTCTTCGGGAAAAACATACTTTCGACGTTAGAATCGAAATAAAATTTATTTTGAACGTGTATGAGTTTAATAATGATTATTATGTGAATGTGTTACGGCGAGGAAAGTTTGGCTTGAAAACATTGGAAACATGAACTTCTTTTAGACTGAAATGTGGAAAATCAAAGATATTCTGGAAAGCTATTTGGGTTTAAATGATTTAACCAAAATACATTGTAGAAATGCTCGAAATTAATTTTCTTTCTGTATCCTTTATTTAGTGTTTATTTTTTTTTTCATAGAAAACATTTTTGATACAAACAACCCCCTTTTTTTTGCTTCAAAGAGGGAAGGGAAGTGTAAAATGTTTTAAAGAAATCATGTATACAGGAGCAAGAGATTTTACATATATTTTTTTCACTTATTACTGCGTTTCTGTTGCTTAGTTTTTTTTCGGATTATGTTCATATGTAACACAGATAGAATGTTGATTCTTAGTAACTGAAATTAACTTATTTATATAAATATTATTAATGCACTTATACCTTGCAATCTATCATTAGGTGATGACTTATCAAAAGTGTATTTATTTATTTCAGAGTAAAAAATTATGTGTTGACTGAGCATTCATTCTCTTAATTCTTAAATTCTTCTTCTATTTTTTAATGATTAATCACTATTTTTTCAAGTGGAAGTCTGAAGTGAAATTAATTTACTCTAATATGTATTATTAATACTCTTGTAATCAATTGATCATCAGTTAATGTTTTATCAAAAGTGCATTTTATTTATTATAGTGCAAATAATTAAATGGTGACTGAACATTCATTGTCATAAATGTTATCTATTTTCTTAATGATTGATCTCTGTCGGAGATGTTCAAAGACAGCAAGAATAAAGATGTTACCCTTATTTCAATTTCCACGCAATTATATATCTGCAGTTTCCTTCAGTTTTCTCCATTCCGAGAAAAATTCCAAATTATATCTTCAACCTGACATTTTAAACTATTTTGGTTCTCATTTTTGTCTGATCGTACTTCAAAGTAATCCATTTTCAAAGCCAATTCATTTTTCGGTGAGCGAGTAACATGTGAATCTGCTGAATTCCTTTGATCTCCTGAATTAGTTTTAAATGGCTTATGATATATAATGGGAGGGAAAGATCTGAAGTCGGAATATGATTTCTGCTTATTTTTCGGTGCTTTCATGTTGAAAGCTTTGATGAAACAATAATATATCTACACACTGCTTGCCTTGAATTTTATGCGTGTGCACTGAAGGTGATATCCAGCTGATGAATTAGGATAAAATTACTAAAAACGTTAACGCGAGTGATTCATTTCATTGGAAAATTTGATTTTTGCTTTCTTTTTAAACGTTTGTAATATTTCAATTAAATACTTATTCAACATTCAGATCATTGAATTTTTTTTAATAATTTGATTGATAAAGTTAATAAAAGTTTTCTTTTTAATATTTACTTTTATTATGTTTTAAAATGTAATTTTGTTATATTTTGATTACTATCTGCAATTATATTCATTTATAATTCATTATTATCAATGTTATGGATTTTAATTATTTTAATTGACCACTTCGTCGTATCGTATGTATTATTTCTTAATATTTAATCGATTAACTTTTAATAGAACTCCTGGGAAATTAAAGAAAAACAGTATTATTTTCGAGAAACATTTGTGCAGTTTCCAGTAAATCTGGAAGTCATTATAAATTCTACAATAAATTTCATCGTTATAATCATAAAACAAGTCTTATATATATATATATATATATATATATATATATATTCTTTTAGTATATCTGGAAGTTATTATAAATTCTACTACAAAATTCAATTATAATCATGAAACAAGTTTAACTTTTTTTAAAAAAAAAACGTTTAAAAATATTGCAAATTTCTCAACATATTTTGATTGCTAATAGAATAATAATGAATGCTGAACATTTAACCCGCAGCTAATTCGTTTCAATAATACAACACTAGTTCATATACCCAGCGTTGATTGGGATTAAAATCGTTTTTGGTACTGTGTTTTTAATATGAAAACTCTTTTTATATAAAATATTATACAATGCAAATCCCCTCTTAAGACTATGTATTGAAATTAAAAGAAATTGAAAAAACATAGTGGTATAAATAATGGTAGAGCTTTAATTCAAAATCTTAATATTGCTCACTTTCTAGAAAGAAGGACACCGTCTTACAAATTCCCTTAGTTCAAACTCATCTGCTTAAATTTTTTAAAAAATATTAATAAAAATTAAAAGATAAATTACACAAAAATGAAATTGATTTTGCTGAAAAGTTATTATTATTATTTTTTTAATTTCATGGTCGTATAGTTTTCTCCGGTTATTTTCCTTCAAAGTTCCTTTTTGGGAGAAAGACAAAAATATGGACTAATATTAACTCTATGGAATCGGTAACTCTTTTAGGCATCATTAAACGAATACATTGAAACAAATGAAAACCTGATAAAAACATACGAACTAAAATAAAACAGAAATTTAAAAAAAATACCGGTAGGTTAAAATTCAAAGATATTGGGTTGTTCGATATATATATATATATATATATATATATATTTGTGGAAATGAAAGACAGTTTTTGTATAATAAACAAATGTAAATAAATTTGTAAATTTTTAAACAAATGTAAATAAAAATGTAAATAAATTTTCTTCCATTCTTCACCTACGACTTATTGTTCTTAGTTCTTATTTTGATTGAAAAATTGTGTTATATAAAGACACTACTCAGGATATACGCTTATTATAGACATAGAACGCAAATAACAGAATATCATTCTAAATACTTACTCATTTATTCTGTATACCTTTAATTTCCAATATCGTTGCCGTTTTTTTTTCAGTTACAATTCATTACATATTTTATTGTTTCTGATATGTATCGAAATTGGAAATAAGGTATAATTATGAGAAAAATTATTATAAATATAATTATGAAAATAATTTTTTCATTGGATGCCTGTTAAAAGTTTCTACTTTAATAATCGAAAATTTATAATTTAAATTTTTTATTTAAACAGGAGATAATAAATTCAATTAAATTGACATTCATCAACTCATATATTAAACAAAGTTATTAGAACCAACAAAAAAGAGCTAAAAATCATAATAATATATCAAAATGAAATTTATCAAAACAGCATAAATGTATTTAAGATTTAGATAATATTAAATTGTTCGGAAAGTAATTTCGTTTTTTTTTTTTTTTTTTTTTTTTTGACAACCGTTTTTAACCGTCTAAAAAATTTAGCGAACCTGTTCTGGCACTGGCGTACTGTCAACAAGCCTTCTCCATACACATCGGTCCATTTCTTTCTGGCTTGAACAGCATTTTTACCCTTTCTTTAGTAAAACAGTAAGATATGTCGAAAATGTAGCTTATCTCTCTCCATACTTAAAAGAGCATCAACCAAAAACTGCTGCGTAGAATGAATTGGAATTTTTCACACACAAGCCTTGCTATATGAGCTCTCAAAGCATATAAAAATTATACGGCTTAAATGTGAAGTTGGGTGCCAAAAAATACAATTAAATCCTCTGTCGGGAAAAAACGAAATTACTTTCCGAACAACCCAATAGTAGAATATTTCATATTAATTTTAATGCTTTTAATTTTTTTTAAATAAAAATTATAATTGAAAGAAATATTGTGCAAAATGAATTTGATATAATTTAAATAACAAAATTTTGTTTTTTCAGATGGTATTAAAATATTTCTCATAAGATTATTTGTTCCGAAATCCCTGTAGAAAAACGTTAAAATTTCGTTTAATTTCTAATTAGTTTTAATAGACCTTTGCACTTTGAAAACTTGACAGAATTGTTTTTCTTGTATTTTCGAATTATGTGTGAAAAATTTGATTGAATTCGTTATTTAAAAGACGTATAATGTAAAAAGGAGATATAAACGTAAGTACATATATGCATACATCCATAGCCGCAATCATTTTTATTAGGATTATTGTCAGCGACAACCAAACATAGTATACTGGACAATTAATGATACAGCATCGTGGTCAATTAATGCGAATATAATCCTAATACAATAAAAATAATTTATGAATTCAAATAGAATTCATCAGTAATCTGTATGCTGTGTGATAAAACTGAGAGTAAAATGTGAGTTGTTTGGTTCTATATAGCTATTTCTGTAGTCTTTAGATGAATAATAATAATAATAAATGACGTGATTTATAGATTACGTAATCATTCGTAGTTTATGATTTATCCCCAAATAGAGTTTCCATTGGCTTAAAAAGATACTGAAATATAATGGATCAATTAAGTAGAACAAACGTGTTGGTCAAGTATTCATTCCATACTCTTAAATATTCATGATTATTTGTTAGTTTTTTTTAATGTTTCACTAAACTGGGGATAAGTAATAACTGTCGTTACAATTCTGAATTAAATATTCAGATTTGTAAGCGCAATCAGTAATTTTCGTAGTTATTTTTGAATAGTCGATGGATACCATTTTTTTTTCACCTATTGTGCTAAAAACGAAGGGAAAGTAGTTATTTTATATCCATTATTCCTTTATTAGAAACATTTTCTGACATTTATTTGGGCTATACCTGAAGCTCAAAACCTAGAGTTATCGTACGAAATATGACCAGGAAATCTCTTGGAAACAGTGTTCGCCGGGTAATTGCTGGCTAACGTGTAACAAATTGAGGTGGGAAACTGGACGTGAAAATGATGTATTCACTAACTACTGGACAACTCACTGATCACGCTTGCTGAAGGGACGTCTTGTAACATGAAATCGATTTTCTGATGGATGCCACTTACATTGTATTAATATCAGCGTATTTAGTTTAAAAGCAAGTGAAAATACACTTTTATATTTATGATAGTTTTGAATATTTCATCGCCCGTCATTAAATCCATTTTTATTTAGGAAAAGATTCGTGTTAATGGATAATAATCCTTCACCAGTCTTTAATAGATGTGCTATTTTGTATTTATAAGTAATAATTTCTAGGTATGTGAACATAACAGATGAATGCTATTTTCACTTTCGCACGAATATTAAAGAGCGATTTATCATTTTATTTTGTCAATTTACGATTTTGGTTAAACTGAGGAGGAAGATGGTAGAAAATTATTCTCTGATAGTGTCTTAACATGATTAGTATATTTCAGATTCGGAGATTTAAGTGATTAGCGATATGTTGTTTTCGGTTATAAAATTAGATATATTATGCAATGCAGTAACTGATATCTTTTGCAGCTCCAACCGATCTGCCTTTACCAATAGTCCTATATATGAACTTAATGTTTTTGAGAGTAATTGATAGTCTTGTGAACATGAAGAAAAGGCACATATTTGTAAAATTGTAACTAGACGATAAACAATATTTGTAACCACAAGTAATATGACATATAACTCATATTTAAGTGGGGTCATTGCAATTTAAAACTAAAAACTTTTCAAGCGCTTTCAAAAATAAGGGCTAGAGAATTTGATAAATGGCGCCAAATCATTCGATACAGAAGTCTTTTAAACGTGAAGAAAAGGAACGGATTTCTAAAATAGTAAGTAAACGACAAACAACACTTGAATGTAGCCACAGATAAAATGAATATTGTCACTTTTTAAAAAAACTTTTTTTGTTTTAATATGACGCATTACATGTTTTCCCCTATTAGAAGTAGTTTCTTCTTGTGATCATTTAATATATTTTTGGCTACATTTTAAAAATGATTGAAATTCTTTTTAAAAGACGATGCTTAACATTTATAAATTTAATAAATCAGAATCAATATTATATGGATTTCTAAGACTATTCTGCTATTTTCTCGCCTAATCCATAAGTATTCTTATACTATCTTGTCATTTTCTCGTTAATCCATAAGCATTCTTAGACTAGCATGTCCTTTTTTTTACTAATAAATAAGTTTTCTTATACTGTCGAGTCATTTTCTCGCTAATCCATAAGTATTCGGATACTATCGTGTCATTTTTTCGCTAATCCATAAGAATTCTTATACTATCTTGTCATTTTCTCGCTAATTCATAAGTACTCTTATACTATCGTGTCATTTTCTTGTTAATCTGTATGTGATTTCAGAATTTGCATCTGTCAAATTAATGAATGCGATATATGTATTACGCTTTTAGAAACCCATCGTAAGTCTAAATTAATGAAACTATTTCCACTCTACCAATGTCCGAAATTAGGTACTTAACATGAATAGCATCGCATGGTCACATTTTTGGTACCCATGATTGTTCTTCATGACTGACTGGGTAATACCTCGCCGATTCAAAATCCTTACCTCAGCGAGACGCTAAATCCAGTCGTCGGGAACTAATGACCTTCCCTCAAAGCTCTTTTTGTAATGTTATTTGACTCCTTCCCTCGTACGAGGGGCGGTCTCATCACGATTAGTCAGGCCCGCCGTTCATTTTTCTTTTTCTTGCTGGTGATTTGCTGAGGGACGCAGGCTTCGATTTCTCACACCACAGATGAAGTGCGAAGTCATTTTGCCGATGTTAATTCGGCAGATTTCGATGGAAACTTTTCTCGTGAATGTGCAGCAGCGGATAGTATTTAACACGCGCCTTGGAGCGAACCGTATTTTACCTAGAGGAGATGGGAAGTACTTAAAAGGTGGAAGATCTGCCCACTTCCTGCGGTATTCAACACGAAGGCTGGGTTTTCAAATATCTTTCTCATTCTTCATTGGTCAAGAGAGTCGTAAGTGGCAGGAATATTAAAAGATTGTCTTTCCTGTGTTACCTCCTACTCCTACTAGAAAGTTCTTCGTTTAGTTTTTCTTTGCTTCTGCTTTTTACCTTTCTGTTATTCACTGACGACCTTGGACAGGACAACTTGACATGCATGCCACGTAACAAAGGAAGAGTGTTGTACTTTTTCTTTCAAGTCACACGTCTTAGGAAAGGTAGTAAAACATGAGTAATTGTTCCGCTTGGAGCTATTTGGCAAGGCCTACAATGTTGTTGTCTGAAAATCTTTCATCCCTCCTCTCCTTTTTTGCATATTTGTGTTAAGGTGGTGCTTTATGAAAAATGTGTCCAAGTATTGTTTAAAAGATAAAAAATTGAATGTCATTTTCAAGTCTAGTAGTATATATCATCATTTTATTAAATTTTCATATAATTTATGCATTACTATTACAAATGAGATTGCCTTACTATTGTAAATAACACTTGTAATTTTTAAATCTATTCTCTTCAAATGTGATGTAATGTTAATTTACATGTGATTTATTAAGTGCTGATTTAAAAATTTATGTGGCAAGAAACTTAAGTATGCATAAGGCCGGTTTTATTATACCTTAAGGGTTCCAAAACTCTTTATCAATCAAATGGAATTGCCATTAATTTCGGCAGACTTCCCTCTGCATATTAAATATGCATATATGATAGATTTTTCACTATAAATGTAAATGTATTATTATTTTAGTGAATTATTGACGTTTTTGATAAATGCAGCTTATTGAATATTACTGAAAAATCTTTTAATTTTTTAAGTAGTTTTAATTTTGTGCCGCGCTAATTCTTCGAAAATATTTTGATTTTTTATACTTTTATAAAACATTAACATAGGCGTAAGATGAATAAAGATTTACATTAATTTCAAATTATTATCAAAAGGGCTTTTTGATTAAAAAAAATGAGAAATGGATATGTACTTACTTCTTTGAACTACTACATATGTGACTAAAGTATTATTAAAGTTCGTGCCACTCAGTAGCGCTGTAGTTAATATGCATATCATTTGATAATGTGCATATAATGTACATATCACAGTGTCCGTTGATTTTAAAAATAAGCTATGCGTTTTATCCCTTATCGAGCGTTTTTTTATTTATTTTTTATTTTGCTTTATTATGATTGGGTCTGCATATAAATATGTAAGCACATGTTGATAAAGAGCATAATAGCGTCAGTTATTATAATCAGGTATTATCTGTTTGTAAATCTAATCTTGAAAAATGCCACATTCTTATATTTTTGGTTCTTATGGTATAAATCTTTAAAAAAATTTTTAATATAATTTCAGGTTATTATTTTTTTTAAATTATAAATTTACAATAATTTTAGAAAATGAGATTAAAAATAAATATTACTTGCTGCTTATGAAAGATAGTTTTAGTGAAGCTGACATATTTTTTTAAAAATAAATTACACATTGATAAGAAAAGATAACATTATTATTAAAATAAATCCCTAATTAGCCTTATCTATACTTTGAGACAATCATTTTTTTTTTGTAAAAGATTTATTTTAATGTTTAAAATATAATTATATAGCTTTATAATAAATACTAATACTTAATGATCATAGTTTTTTTTTTGGAAAATTCTCTAAGCTGGTTATTATATTTAATACTTAGAGTAAGTTAACATACTTAATTTATTATGCATTTGTGTGTGTGTGTGTGTGTAATAATTTTAAATTATTAAAAATGATTTTCTAATCATTTATACTCCGGCTTTTCGATATCTTAAAGTATAAATATTTCGATATATTAGTTTTCCTGAGGCATTACTGAAATCATTCTATTATTACATCTTCCAACAGATAATTATTGCATTTTTCGAATAATCCGCTGGGCAAGATATTGAAATTGTTATTTTTTTTACAACATAATTGCACTTTACTTTAGCGAAAACTAAATTGCGAAAAATGGTATTTGGTTCCTAATTACATGGCTACGTCCAATTAAACTTAAATTTCAATATATATTTTGTTAATTATCGTTAATTAATACGATTTATTTTTTCTAAAAGGATAGAGTAAATATAAAATAAATTTCCCAAGTAAAACAGAAAAATAATTCAAGCTTTGTAAACTTTTAGCACAAATTAATAATCAGCTAACAATTTATACTCAAACAGTGATAATTGCTGACTTTGCCCTCTTCATTACCGTCTTAATTCGGTATACTTCAGCAACCCAAGTAATCAATATATCGGAAGAAAAAAAGATAATTTAAATGGTGTATCATTGCTGCAATTTTAAAAGCATTTTAACTCAAACTCAGCAATAACGATAGAAAACACATCACATGCATATTGATTCAGATCTTTTTTACGAGCCTTTAATATGCATGTCATCCTCTGAATCGGCGAAAAATGAATATTTATTCTTTACGTAGCAGTTTACCGGGAAAACATGGTGTCGCGCAAAAAAAAAAAAAAAAAAAAAAAAAAAACATTTTCGTAACCATCTGCAGTTAAAATGACTCGCAGGTTATTAAGTACATTGCAAACTCGCAAATTGCAGCCAATTTCAATCGGTTTCAGTTAATCCGGAATTTGCGGCTCATTAGTGTTTTGTGCTTCCGAAAAGATATATTTTTGAAGGCATTCTTCATATCATTAGCGGACTTTTATCAGCACAGAACAGAAAAATGTTCATTAGTTGTTGACTGCCGTAGAGGTCTTTGAGAAGTTATTCGACTGAAAATATTTCCGTATGAGTTCGCAGAAAAGGATCAGCACTACAAATTGAGTGACGCGAATGTTCTAAGATTAATGAACGAGCTCTATCTTCAGCTCGAAAGTCATAATAAAATGTGAGATTCTTTACTTTTTTGTGAGAGGGTTTCAAATAACTCGTTATTTTCTACTCTCATTCGAATTCGAAATAATTAAGCATTTGAATCTCATAAACAGAGTAAACAAGTCACAATTAGCTTTATTTGGTACCCAATTTGTTAGTTCCCAAGTAAATATTAATTTTCAATTTTCACATTAAAAGTAAATAATTTCTTGTAGCATAAAAGTGGTTCGAAAATGCTTTGAAATTGAAAAAAAAAAGTTTATTTTAAATGGCGATTAATTTTTGAGGTAAAAATTTGTCTGAGTTAATTTTCTCGTGACACCTTTAAAAATTTGAATGACATCGTCCGTTTTAGTATATTTACTATTCATACACTTCATTTTTTAAAAAGAGCGAATACTTTCATTAAATTTTCGTGACAGCAATTAGTTTTCTAGTAATAATTAATATATATCACGTTGCTCGTATATCTATGAAATTTAAGCGTAATGAAGTTTTATATCAAAATGTGTTCATGCATAGAACATAGAACAATTGGAAAAAATTATGATTATGTGAATTTATGAAATATTCATTTATTACTCAATTTTGAAATGAATAAAAATGCCCAACTTTCAGAAGTTTTCTTTATCAAAAGTATACGTTACATATTTTGACAACAGATGTATTAAAAGAGGCGGCAAGAAGGGGAGGGGTGAGAAACATTCAGACAAAAGTTTTTTGCTTTCTGATATTTCAAATATAAATAAAGATAATTTTTTAAGAGTAAAAAAATTAGATACCTATGAACCTTAGATTTTTATGAACTTCCGTGTTTGAGATCTAACTAAGAAAAAAAAATCTTTATTTTTGAAATTATCGAGTGTTATTTCAAAAAAGAAAATTTAATAAGTGGTCTGCTGCTCCAAATGCAAATCTGTATAAAATTTGAGCAAAGGAAATCAGCCTGTTTGTCGGTATATATGTGAACAAGTTAAGTCAAAAATACAAGGAACTAGATGGGTAAAACCAACATATGCATAAAACATATGGGTAAAACCAACATATTATCAAAATTTAAGGAGTGTATGAAATTTGAATCAAACTTTTCGTTGGGTTGACTGTTCGTTGGGTCGGTTTATGTATTGTTCTCTACTATTGTGACCGCTATCACTTAAACGCAACCGTTAATTCCTTCCCCCCCACTTTGACATATGATATACCGTTTTATAATTATCATTATTTTTACAATTTTGGAACAAATCTGCCAAGATGCATTGTTCTAAAATTCGCATTCGATTCTCTTTCGGAACGCACCATATTGTAGATGTATAAGAAAATTTTGGAACAAATCGGCCTAGACACATTCTTCCAAAACTTCCAAAATGTGCATTCGATTCTCTGTTAAAACGCACGATATTGTAGATGTATAAGATAAATACAAATTGAGAATATTCCCTCTTTTTTTAGATATTATAGAAATTGTTTATATTTTTCATGACAATTAATTACCTCAGTTTAATTTGTAAAGTCTTATTCTAAAAATATAATTGCAAATTATTTACTTCTATCTTTCACATTATAAGAATATATATATATTTTTTCCTTTCATTCCATCGCCAATAATTAATTGAAGTAATTAAAAAAATCGCTGGAATCGTTATCATCATTTCACTTTTGCATTGTCTTGGAATTAGAAAATGGCATACACATTTTGGATTTGCTAAAACTCTTCTTAATTTAGTTCATCACATTCCCAGTCCATTTCCAAATTTCAACTCATTTATCGACACATTTTTTCATAAATATTTTTCTCTATTCCCCTCCTGATCTTAAATTACTTACCTATAAAACTTCTCTCATTAACTGTATCTTATTATACTCAATCATTTCTTTTTGTTCTCCAGTTCTATTTTTAATTAGTTTAACCATCTTATTCTCTACACAGCACTCTCACGGCGGCGGTGTGACTCCATTCATCACTTTCAATTCATTAAAGATAAATTAGGTAGCAAAAACTATTAATTCATAAGACGAGCCACTCCATCTTTTCTGCAATCTTCATTCACTCACTTATGATGAATCTTTTCATCAGACTCAGGACTTACTTTTATTTTCCTTCTCTAGATAACTAAATCATTTTTAATTGCGTGTGATAGCAGCGCCTTCTCTTCAATCATTCGCTTATGGTTTTGCATGATTTTTCATTTCCATCGATTCTTTATTACATTCCTCCAATCATTTATTATATATATTTATAAAAAAATCTTATTTCGATCTCGTATCGTTTGTCTTCCCGTTCATTGTCGCTTTCCTAACTTTTTTTTAAAATTTTTTTTGTTTGTGTGAGAAATTACTTATGAAAGAGCATTTGCACAAATTGCATTTTCAAATAATTCATTCTAACTATTGGCAATAATCATGAGTTAAATTACTTTCTCTTCTTTGTTTCATCGTTTCTATAACAATTTTTAAGATCATTCGTAGATATATACTTTATCATTCAAAACAATTTTACCGATTAACAATACCTTTGTATTCCTTGTAATGCCGGGTACCCTCGGCAAGTTATAAGACGGCCAGTAGGCAGTCTATGTGCAGAAAGGGACTGATTTATGTTTGCCACAATTTCATAAGATAGATTCAGGCATTCCGTGCTTGGCTATAAATTGCCGTTTTGGCGTCCCTGAATTTTTTATTACGTATTGTATTAAAATGTTGGATATTTACATGAAAAAAACATGGTAAAATAATAAAAAAAAGCCAACATACCTAAATTTAGAAAATTATAGGAAAAAAAATGGCAAATAAAATGAAAAAGAAACCATAACCTCTCATCAAAAAGAACAAAGATAAAAAATGTTAGAATTAATCTATGATAAGTGATCAATTTTTTAATCACGACAAGCCCCCCCCCCCCCCCCCACAAATACTACAAACGCATACACAGTAAGAAAAACATACAATACAGCGGCATGTTGTTGTCGGGGCAAGTACTTGCCATGGACAGAACAGAATTTTTCAGCCTTTCTACGCACGCGCTTCGTACTGCCCGTCTTATAACTGGCCGAGTGTAAACCTGGCATTATGATAGAAAAAAAATGAGAAAAATACAGAAGAAAGCGAGAAATTTTGTTTGTGCACTTAATAATTACCTTAATATCAATTTCTTTGGTCGGGGGGGGGGAACAGTATCCAAGTTGTTACATATTTCATGCCAGACGATGTACAACATGGTACCAATAATCGCCGCGCGTTCAATAACCACATGCATGTTCAGAGCGTGTGTATCTAAATTTTTTAAAATTGCATCTTTTTCTCCACATAATTGAGATATGTTTTAGACTCTGCCTTAATGCCTCTTTTGTGTGTTTAGTTATATTAACGTGCCGTTTGGGGCAACACTAGGGCTATTTTGGGACGGCCCTCGTAATTTTGAACCGCGGTCAGATGACGAGGACGACACCTGAGCTGGCACCCCCCTCTCCACGCCACACCAGCGGGAGGACGTTTGGTCAAGACGGATTTAACGTGCAACAGACCCCCTTACACGACGGTTCTTCGGTGGAATCGGGTCTCGAATCTGAAGCCCTCCGGTTTCGAAACCGAGACCTTACCACCAGGCCACCGGGCCCCTTTTTTTGTGTAACCATCAGCGTGCTAAAGATAAATGTGAGGAATGTTTCTTCTGATAGTTAACTCTTTCGCATACAGTGACGAATCTGTCTCGCGCATCCAGTTATTGAATTTTTAATTTTAAATCGACAATTAATTGAAATTATAAAGTAATTTCAAATGCAAAAATCATTTAAAAAAGTTTAGATATTTCAAAAGCACTTATATTATTACAAGAATTTCCAACAGAATGTGTCATCTAATTAGGATATTAATTAAATTTTTAGATATAGAGGTTATATTGATTATTGTACAGATGCTGTCTTCATAACTTAATAACACTTTTATGATAATTTTGCTTTACAAAAGAAATCTTTCACTCTTTGTCGTGTCGAATCTTTCTTTCGATCGTAGTTTTCAAGGAAGTTGTAAATAATTTTTATCGGTGTTGCTGTTTTGAAGAGACCTGCATTATTTTCTGGAATTTGCGTACTCTAAAGTTTACTTTTTATTTTGCGATCCAATTTTTTGTTTTAGTTATAATTGCGTTCCGTTTTAAAGCAATACTAGGGCTGTTTTTGAGACGGACTTCGAAATTTTGAACCGTGGTAAGATGACGAGGACAACACCTGAACTGGCCTGAAGAACTCAACCTGAAGAACTCAACATAATTAAATTTCATAATTTATTATTTGAAAAATTTCTTTTGCTTCAATTAAACATTAAACAAATTTATTTCATCATTTTGAAATTTTAATTATTAACAAAATAACAAAACAAACAACAAAATTGGTAATTTTTGACTTAGGAACACCATTTATCTATCTATATATGCAATGATACTCTTTATCTAATTTAAATCTTAAATAAGCTCATATTACTTTATTTTTAAATTTTCTCTTATTTTCTAATCTAAATTTCACTTTTTTATTCAATTATTGCTAACATGTGCTTTAAGAAATTATTAATACTTAAGTATAAAAGTCCCTAACACCTACGGCATACTTTTCAAAGATACCTAAGATTCCTTTTTTGAAGAAACTATTAATATAAGCACTAAATGAAAAAATTTCTCAGCATTTTGTACTCTGATAAGAACAGTGTTCCACCTTTTATCCCCGCGTATACACGATCTCTTTCCGTGGAAAAATAAGTAGAAGTTAAATTCCCAATTCGTATTCAATTCGTATTCGTACCCAATTCGTATATTTCAGCGAACTTCTGCAAAACTATGTCACACACACATACGCGCGCGCGCACACACACACATGATGCTTCAGTACATGAATTTTTATATATGCATAAGTATATTTATTAATACAGATAATAATCTCATTTAAATGCTAGCCATTAATATTATGACAAAAACAAAACAAAAAAGTGACAAAACAAACCTTTTTTTAGTGGCATAAATACCAGAAGTATGAAAAATAATTGTACATAATAGTTATTAATGATGCTTAAATATTATTCTGTTTATCCTGTAATTGTGGGCAATCAGAAAATTATTAAAATAAAATCTTTCTCCATGTAAGAGCATTGAGTATTTTAATACTGAGCTTTTATTTTAAACAAACAAATGGCAAAAACTTATTGAAAATATTAGTATAAGTTTTAAAAGTTAACTGTTTCTTTTAAACGAGATTCAGTAGCTAAAATAAAGAGGATCATTTCTTCGAAAATAGCACTCATTTTTTTGGGGGGGACTAGGAAGCCCCGTAGCGTTATCATTTTCTGAAGGAAATGTACTTAAAGTAGTAAGTGATTCAGAATAAATAAATAAGAGTTATGAATATTCTCTTCCGATATTGTTTTAAGGAAATGGCGTGGGTAAATTTCTTTAAAGTTGTAAAGGATCGAGTGTATTATTTTTGTTACTGTTTATCAGTATGCTAGCAAATTGAGTTCTTGCGATAAAAAGAACACTAAATACCGTGAATATTGGCAACATTATCCGATAAATGTAATATGGTTTAAATTGGTGTTTATTCAGTGCTGATAGGCGAATATACTAAATGCTGTTTATAGATATGCATATATTTTATACTTTTGTATCTCTTTTTATAGTAGAAATAATTTTGACAAATATTTGTGTTTTTAGGAAGCACATAATTATTATCAGCACTACACGATTTATTATTTGTTAACTTAGGTTGTGTAAACATATTTATAAATGGATATGGAGAACGATCAAGAAAAGGAAGGAGGAGGATCATGAAATTAATTTTTTTAAATTGAAATTAATGAAAGATTGTTTTTTAGAAAGAAACATTTCTATTTCAAAATTTGTTTTGTCAGCTGGTGAAAAACATAATAAATAAATTATTTCATTGGGCTAATTATCTAGTTTTCCGGAATTAATTGAAAAAAAAAACGAATTGAAAGTAATTGCAAATATGCGTGACTGCGGGATACATATTACTTTTGCGCTTCATAATAATCCTAAAGCAAGATTCATTAAATTTTCGTGTAAATGTGCTTCAGTACAATGTGCAGTGAAGTGAAAAAGTACAATGAAAAATAATTAAAATTGAAAGTCGGCCAAACGGTCATTCTTCCGTGCATGAAAACCTATGATCCAGAAGAGGTATCAAAGTTGTTGTTGCAATAATTCTCCGATAATTTACCCTTCAACCGCGGAAGGCTGGAGGTTCGAAACCAGATTTCTTCAAAGAACTGCTGTGTAAATGGTCTGGTGCGCTTTAAATTTGTCGGAACCAGATGTCTGCTATTGAAATGCAGGAATTTGATTAGAAGCTAACCGGTTCTGTTGCCGTCTGCGTCATCTGACCATTATTCAGGAGTACGAAGTCTATTTAAAAACAGTTCTCATATTGCTTCAGAATGGGACGTACATAAAATTAAAAAAAGAAACCATTTATTTAACGTTATAGAACGAAGACATTTGGCAACTATTGTGCAAGTAAAATGACTGTCGTTTTTTAGTCCATTCTCAATATATTAACATAATGGTGTCTTTGGCTACCATATAATATCAAAAGAATCGTCCGTTTGAAAAGGCAGGGAAAGTAACATAATATAAACATATAATTAGAGAGACATTCTTACTGTAAACTTAAGTAATATTAAGCAAAGTACGTACCGAAGGCAACTTCTAAGACAATTTAACCAATTGAATCAAATCTACAACATTACTCTGCTACTAAGTTTCGAACTAGAGCATTGAATTTCCTTAAAAATTTTTATGAATGAAAGTTTTGAAAGTAAACTAAGGGATAATATTTTATAAGCTGAAATTTACTCTGTTAATCTATATCAATCAGCTCATACTATTGAAGAAAAAGGGGATTCAAGCACGGACCAAGAATAATATGTCTATAACTTGTCAAACGGTGTATAGTGTAAAACATCTTGTTTTTGCTCCAAAGAAACTGATTTTAAAACATAAACGAAAACTTAAATCAAATTCAAAAATTAAATATAAATGTATGTTTGTTTGAAGAATCTAATTAATAAAAACCTATTAGAAGAAGTTTAATTTATTTTTATAATTCCTATTGGTTAATTTGCTATTATTTTTTTTAAACTTTTTGTTGTTTTTTCTTATGGCACCTGCCAAGGACAAGCCCCGCTGTTCAGAGACAGCCGATTTAAGCCTGAGGGGGGAGTGTCTCTTTTTTTTATAGTAGCGCCAACTAGGGCCAAGAGTACGACTTAGCTACTCACGCATCACTCATTCGCTTGCACAACCCCTTTTTACAGGAGGGCACATTCACACATCTCACAGATAGAACAACGAAAGAACAACCATGCCCAAACCGGGACTCGAACCCGGGACGCCCAGACGCTACCCCTATGCCAGGACGCCGGCTAACTTTTTTAAACATTTATATGTTATTGTAAATATAATAAACTAATGATTACGTATAAATACAGGAAATTATTCATAATTAGCACTAGACTTATAGGTGAGTATGAATAACCATTGGTAATTATACATAATCTCTAAACTTATTAGTATTGATATGTACCATAACATGTACATATTGATACTACTTTATGAAATGTTTAATATACTATTGTTGAAAACTGCAATTTTTGCTGCTTAAAAAAACTACTTACAGTGGCAAGAAGAAATGTGAAATTAAAGCTGCCGTTGATTTTGGTGTTATTTTTGTTGCATACCGAGATGATAACAAACACTCGAGTTTGCCAGTATCAAATCTTCTGTGTGTATTTTTAGAGCTGCGAAAAAATTATATTTTTTACCGTCTGCGATGCATAATGCATAGTAATAATGGTTGTTTTACTGCAGAAAATCTTTGCGCTCACCATATTGATTTTTAAATTACCCCAAGGGAGCCGATTTGTGCTGATGTGACGCTTTCTTTCGAATCAAAGCATTAAACTCGCTTTTGCGTGTGGGTTTTCTAACTATCGTAATCATTTTAACATTTTTTCCCCTGAATGAAAATATCAAAAATGCTTAAACAGAATGTTTCATGTATAATGAGTGGGCCTATGTTGTCAGCGAATATCGTGTTAGCTTTGTGCTTATCCTCAACGTGGGCAGAATCTAATTTCAGCAACGCTATTCAAAAATAACGCTTAAATGGTACCAAACGCAGCGTGCGGCATTATGACACATATCGCTTTCGAATACTTCAATGACAAAAGTAGAATAGAAAAAAGAAGAAAAGGAGGGGGAAACGAAGGAACGACGACAAGAAATTTCCATCTTTGTAAACTTGTGAGCATCACTCTCGTCTTGTTTTTTTTATAATGGAACAATTAGTTTTTATCTTCTGTAATTCGAAGTATACAAAAAGATAATAATTAATTGCCGAAAAAATTCGATTTCGAAATTTTGCTGTCTCCTCACTTTATATATATATGTAAATTTAAATCCTAATTTACTTCCTCATTATTTTAAATCTTAAATTAGCCCATATTGTTTTATTCTAAAATTTTCTTTCATTTCCTCATCTATTTTTTATATAATTATTTTCAATACATGCTCTAAAAAATTGCTGACTGTGTCATTTTCATGCTTCAAGCGAAGAGATAAAAATCCTTAATTCCCATTGCATTTCTATCTATTCTTTCACGGCAAAGATATCCAAGATTCCCTTTCCTAAATCGACACATCGTTCAAGAAATCCGTATAAGAAACTCTCAATAAAAAAATACTGAGGGAAAAATTTCATTTTCTTTTCTCTTTGTCCAATGTAAACGGCCGTGTTTAATACATGCTCTCTCTCTCTAAATATATATATATATATATTTATAAAAACACACAC
>JAPMOR010010250.1:17331-29462 GCA_026543865.1 Argiope aurantia | reverse complement strand
AAACACACACACACACACACACACACACACACACACACACACACACACACACACATATATATATATATATATATATATATATATAAACACATACACACACACACGTTTCTTTTATCATTTGAATTGCAGATCTGTTCCAAATTCTTCAAAAAAGTGACATTCTATAGGTCTGCATATTTGCGTGCATGTGAACACAATAACTGAGAAGCACAAGGATTTTTAGGGATTCATATTAAAAATTTTTGAATCTCATGATTTGGATCCAATCGAAGAAAATGAAGGAATCCAGAATTCATACTCCGGTTTTCTTCCTTACATTGTGAAGTGCAAAGCATTCTATTATGTTAATTTAGGAATAAACAAAAATTTTAATTTTATACTTATCATCAATGTAGGCTGAATCTAATTTCAACATTAACATTCAAAAATAACCTTTAAATTATATCTGATGTAGCGCGATACATGCGACATTATGACACATATCGCTTTCGGATCCTTCAACTATGACACAAGCAGCTGAAGAAAAAGTTGAAGCGACATTTTCTTTTCAATAAAGATTCACACATTTTCTGTTTGCTTCCCATAATGAGATAATTATTTTTTTCTCCCCATTGTCATGGTTACGAGTAGATGGAAATTTTATATTCAGCTTATTCAGGACAAGGTTTGCCCTAGCTTTTACACGAAATTAATTTTTCTTTTCCACGAAAAAGTGTTTTGTTTGTTACAGAATTCGAGAAGCGTTCACGTGTTATGGAAGCCAATGAAAATAATTTGCTTTCAACAAGGAGCTTGTATTTATGCAAACACAAGTTTTTCTTCGCTTAAATATATTAGGAAAAGATTCAGTTTCGCTAAAATAGATTTTAAAATACTCTTTGGAAGTGTTTAATTCTAATATTTTTCTTGAAATTAATCTTAACTCTCATTTCGTATTTTTATCGAAGAGTATAACACAAAATAATATTTGCTTCGGGGTGATTTTAAAATGTTCTGGGAATTTATAATGTAGTGGTTATGGTTTCTAAGCTGTACTGGTATATTGCCTGAATACACAAATAACTTATTTAATAACCTTTTGAATAACTCGATTTGCGTGTATAAACTCACTTCTCTTGTGGCTAGTGATGAATAATTAAAATTTGTTATAGCATATGATATATTTGCTACATAGAAACTGTACAATTAATAATTAACTGTAATAAACTGTTCAATTAAACTAATTTTTCTCTTATATTATAACATTAACGTTTTCAAAAATTTATATTATTTATTACAAGCATACTAATTATTCACTTTCATTTATTTCATTAAGTCCAAAACTTTGATACAGATTTGCAGTTTTGACATCAAGACTGCTATCAAAATTTCATTTATATAGCTTTATTTGTTTTTGTATCATCGCATTTGCGTACGCAAAGACAAACAGCTCGCTTACATTCTTCCAACCGATAGGTGCTCAAAAATTTGATATTGCTAGCCATTTCAGATGTTTAATTTCTAATTTCGTCGCAAATTTCATTTAATATAAAGTACTCTCATGCAGCTTTAAAATAGATATTGTATGTAACAAAATTAATACAATTGTCTGCACTATTGTATTCAATATAAAAATGCTTATAATCATAATTCTGAAATTATTTTGGTTTAAGTTTAAGTTAAGGTTAAGTGGTGTTTAAGTTTGGAAAGGGGAGTGCCGGCTCAGGTGCCGTCCTCTTCATCTGACTGCGGTTCAAAATTACGAGGCTAGTTCCAAAATAACCTTATTGTTGCTTTAAAACGGAACGTTAATATAACTAAACTAAATAAAACGCATTATTTTAGCATGACTTTTACATTGAGCATAAACTCATTAAATTGCATCAATGCAATTGATAACCCTCTGTAAATTAGATTGAATAAATTGAGCTGGAATTATAGTAGCCTTTCATCTTTTGAAAGCTATATATTTCAATGGTCGAATAATGAATTCAGAACTGTTGCAAGGGAGATACAGTATATTTTAAATAAATGATACTCTTTCATTAATTGTTCATAAATAATGCTAAATATTTTACTCGTCAAGAGAACAGGAAGCATGTATTTAAACTCTGTAATTTCAAAATAGAGATGATTCCGAACAATAATAAATGTTACGTGCAACGACGGATAAGTTTTGATGCAAGCTTTAATTAAATTTATTGAAGCTCAATCTCATGATATAGGACATAATATATGACATAACTAAAATTTCAAATCGCATTGATAAGTTGTAAATAATTATTTTAAGAATTTTATGCATTAGATGATCACCTACTGCGAAAAAAAATTAAAACTTACAAAAGTTTAATAATTACTATGTTATTTTAAAGAGTCCACACTAAGAATGATGAAAAATCAAACCTCAATAAATCGTTTTTATGCTCCATAGTTAAACAATCCTTAGAATTCATTTTCACGCACTATTAAACATTTTAATTTTTAAGGCAAAGAACGTGGCAAGATTTAAATCCCATTAATCCCCGATGCCAATTTTTTTTTCCAAAATATCGGTGGAATTTCATTTCATTTATCGTAATATTAAGCAAACGATTTTTTTTATATATATTTCACTTCTTCGTAGTTTTTATGAGGCAAAATAATTCAGCAGCTGTGCTTCGTCTCATGAATTTTTCATATTTCTTAATAGATTTCAAAGAAATAACTTTGCTTAAGGTATAAAAAAGTTGTTCATAAAAATATAAAGAACTTAAAAGTTCGGTTGCATAGGAGAGATTTGGCTTCTTTCCTGACGTTTCTCATTTACCAGTGTATGAAATTATTTAGGACGTTTGTTTTCAATGCATTCGATTTCCAGTTGCTTCTCTATTTTATCACTATTATTAAATATTTTTGTACTGATTTTTTTGCAATCATTTTAAAGTTTATTTAGTTATATTATTTAATAAGACAGTATTGTGAATACAAATATTCATAATTAATCATTCAATTATGAATTATCACCATTTTGGTGAGGACTCAAAAATGAGGTAAACGCATTGTTTCATAATTTTGTTATAAACATTTAATAAATGGACATATGATGAAATAATATATATATTACTTTTTGATAAAAAAAGGATTATATTACCTTTAAAAAGTATTGTATTACTTTTTGATAAAAAATAAGTTTGAGGATATTCACAAGCAAATGTTATTTTAATAAATAAACGATAGCTTATTTCAAACATTTGAGTTTGACTGAACTATCTAAAATTAGGCATCATAATCTTTTAATGTTATGTGATGTAATCATTAATGTTATGCCATTATTATTTTCAAACTACTTTTAATACAATTTTTGATTATTTTTATTTTAACAAAATGAAATGCAATTACTTTAAGGATGTAATTATAGAGCTATTCTTCGAATATCTTATTTGCATTTTATATAAACCTGCAATGTAATGAATTACGACATACAAAAAAAAAATTAAATATTTATCAGAATATCAAAATAGTGTCTGGAAGCTCCTACTTAATGTGTATCCACCACGAGATTACTTCCAGACAAATGTCTATGTTTATGGCTGTCGCTAAAGAAACAGGTTACTGTAGGAAGAATTCATTTCGTATAGGTCGATTCATTCAAATTTCTTACATTGGCACATTTAGCACGGTATTTGGTATTATTTCATGTAATTTTTGAAAACAAATTCAAAAAATAACTCACTCACCTGAAAATCATTTGAATACTTGGAATATTGAATATATCTGATATTCTTACCATATGTATGCTAAGAACAATGCAAATCAAAAAGAAAAACTGAATAATTATTTAGTAATAATTTTTTAGTACTATATATGGCATTAAAAGATACTAACCATTAGCCAAACTATGTTGTAAATAATATTAACTATTATTTAAATAACATTTAAAATGATGTTGGTTTTATCACGATAATGCGTTTTGCAAACCTTTTGTTTCTAATCGAGTTGTTTACAACACGAGTTAAATTGCTGCTGAACATAATTACCACATCAATTAGCAAAAAACCTTGTTTTGCAGCTTGCATATTTTCTTTAATTTTAAGACACAGAAAATGAACGATGGTGTTAATTAGCTTTATAAGAAAAATTCTTAAAATTACTTTAAATGCCTAAAGTATTCTCTCTCTCTCTCTTTCTTTTATTATTTTTTTGAACAAGAAGTCGGTATCACTTAGATTGATCTTCATTAGGTGCTGCAAAAGCCCAAAAAAAGTAACAAACTGCGCTCAGAACTTTGTTTGATATCGACAAAGTGAATGTGAAATTTTAATGTGAACGAGAGTCCCAAAGAGACCAATTACACAGGGCGAGACCAATTATAAGTGTTATCGCAAGTAATTCCCTGGAGTCTTGTGAAAGCACCTAAGTAGTATAATTATTGTCTCGTTTCATAAGTAATGATCCTGATTTAAGTTTATAGTGCTGGAAAAATGCCATTCTATCCTGGCATGCCCTATTCATCTCTTAATTAAGATTCTCATTGTTTTATCGTGTACCTTTTCTTAAAAAGATGTGCATTCTGATACAAGGTGGTGGTGGTCTTTGAAAAGATCATGTCTTCTACGTTGCATTCATTCAAGTGTAACACAACTGGTTCCATATCTAGAACCTAATTATTTTCTGATATGGAATTTTTTTCTTCTTGAATCACGTGCTTTGAACTCATTTACAAAGATGAAAATTTTCTGCTTTCTTCAAATTAAGATTATATGCGAACAAAGAGGTAAAGTAAATACGTTTCATTTAGAGTAGATTTAATCTTCTATACGCAGATGGATAACAATAGCAAATTTTTAATCTTCAGTTGAAAAATAACTAAAATAATTAGGCTTTCAAGAAGTTTCAGCTTTCTTCAAACAAATTCTTTTTAATATTGATTAATGTGATAAAGTAATTTATATAGAAAAAAAGTCATTATCTAAAATCGTTTGACCTCTAAGTTTTGATATTTAATTCTTTTAAGCATTTTCCTGAAAGAGATTAATTCAAATACTAGATTGTTTTTCTTATTGATTTTGGGAATTTTCATATTCCAAAATAGATTTTTAATCAGTTAAATTTATGCAATATTAATTGAATTAAATTTTTAAGAAATTATGGTTTCCAAAGTAGATGTATCTGTTATAGCAAATAAACAATCATCTTCTGCTTTCAAGAAATGCACTAAAACATTCTTATCTTTTTCCTTGATGCCTTACCCCTTTAACCGGTTTGCTCGTACGCCATGCATGCATGATTTATCTTATTTGGCCTCTTTTAAACAATTAAGCTATTGTTATAATGCTATACAAAAATTACACAGAATAAATAAAACCTCAAGTATTTCATATAAATTCTCAATTGAATCAAAACGGCAAAATATTCCCAAAATGGAAGACTTCATCTAACTTCATTGTAAAGAAAATAAATCAGTGAAGGGGTTAAAAATCGCATATTTGATCAATTGATTTTGAGAAACATTGATGCTAATCCTCAATATGGCAAACTTCAAAATCTTCAACAAACTTTTAAATTAGGACAAATTTTAATGAACCCAACAAAACCTAATTAAAAGTACAATAATTTAATTTTAAAAATATTATTTCAAAATTATAACTTTTAGTGAATTAGTGGAAGCAGTGTTTATTTTTTTTTATTTTATTTACACTTCTTACTATGTGTTACAGAGTGTTGGATATCTTTGCTATCCATAATACATACATTCAATCCTCAGCATAATCTTCAGTGAACTTTTAAATTAGGACAAACTTCAATACCCTTCTCCCCTCCCCCCAAAAAAACCTAATTAAAATTACAATAATTCAACTTAAAAAATTATTATTTCAAAATTATAACTTTTAGTGAATTAATGGAAGTATTTTTTTTTTAATTTACACTTCTTACTATGTGTTACAGAGTGTTGGATATCTTTGCTATCCATAATACGTACAGCTAATCCTCGGCATAATCTTAAGTAAATTTTTAAATTAGGGAGAATTTCAATAAGGTCCCCCAAAAAACCTAATTAAAAGTGCAATAATTTAACTTAAAAAATTATTATTTCAAAATTATAATTTGTAGTGAATTAGGCTAAGCGGTCTTTTTATTTACACTTCTCTCTATGCGTTACAGAGTGTTGGATATCTTTGCTATCCATAATACATACATTCAATCCTCAACATAATCTTTAGTGAACTTTTAAATTAGGACAAATTTCAATACCCCCCCCATCCCCCAAAATAAAACCTAATTAAAAGTGCAAGAATTCAACTTAAAAATTATGATTTCAAAATTATAACTTTTAACAAATTAGGGGAAGCATTTTTTTTTTAAATTTACACTTCTCACTATGTGTTACAAAGTGTTGGATATCTTTGCTATCCACAATAAGTACATTCAATCCTCGGCATAATCTTCAGTGAACTTTTAAATTAGTACGAATTTCAATAAAGTCCACAAAAAACCTAATTAAAAGTACAATAATTTAACTTTAAAAAATTATTATTTCAAAATTATAAATTTTAGTGAATTAGGCGAAGCAATTTTCTATTTACACTTTTTACTATGTGTTACAGAGTGTTGGATATCTTTGCTATTTTTAATACATACATTCAGTCCTCGGCATGCTCTTATTTATTTTGTAAGATAAAAAAAAAGTGAAAACATAATGCATAGAAACATTTTTACTGCGACTTCGCTATTCTCAAACACTCCATTCACTCTACCAACATTTAGTATTAATGAATATTTACGATAGCATTTTCAGTTAATGGATATTAACGATTATTTATACCATTCACGTGCCTTCTAACAAGGACAAAGTTTCTTGTTAAAGGAAGAAAAATATTCTCATTCTTGCATATTTCTCACCTGACTCCCTCTAACATGAACATCCTTTTTCCATCGATTTATATATAATCACTTCATTTTTGTGTATTCGACAAGCTACAGATCAAGTATTTATTCAAAACACAAAATGAAAGGAATTCATTTTTTTTTTCGTATCTTGTGACGTGCTAGATTCCTCGAATTCCTCCTTTCAACATTTCGGCTTTTTAATCGTATTAAATGAGTGTCACTTTCTACGTTTTCGAATGTATTGTGTTTAGTTTCAGTTTTATTTCCTCCTTTACTTTGCTTTTCTGCTTCTGCAGTTTTATTTACTACGTTTTCCCAAATAAGAATGAACGGTAATGAAACGACAAACTGTTGATAATTCATCTTTTTATTCACTAATTAATATTTTAACAGCTAATTAATCTCCCTAATAGCTTCGTGGGATTTCTGAGGGTAATGTTTCAGTCAATGAATACATTCGTTTAATCACTTTGTATTGCAGATGCACAACATGAAAGATATTGTTTTTTTTTCTTGCATTTCATTACAAGCGAAATGCTTCATATTCCCCCAACCAAAATCTCCGTTATTTATTCGTATTCAATATTATCTCCCGTATTTTCATAGGTTCCGCGATAAAATTTATTTTTATCCAATATAGTGTGTTTCTAATTATGTAATTTATTCAGTCGTGTCTGAGTTGAGTCTTCTCACATAACTATGCTCATTCGCTTCCTTTAATGAAAGGAGATAACTGATATTAATTAATCTATTAGCTAATTAATATTTTAGCAGCTAATTAATCTTTCTAATAGATTCTTAGTATTTCTTGCAGCCAATAACTGTTCATTCAACGAATACGTCTGTTGAAGTAAGATGTAGTTGTTCGTACTTTGCTCATTTATTCTCTGATAACATGTTTTATTCATAACATTCATTATTAGCAGTGTCCACATTAATCCTTATAGAGCACGCTCTCTGGAAAAGGCGCCCATTAACAGATTATCAATAGCATTTCAAAGCGATTACTAAGAATTAGCTCATTTGCGTGTATTGATTAAATTGTGAATGACAAGTCTGCTCTACATATGCATATAATTTCAATTAAACTATCTGGATAAGTTAATTCATATCTCTAATTGGCCTAGCCTTGCGCTAAAGGAAGATCTGATTCAGTATCTCGGTAATCAACCATTCAATTATCATATTGGACTTTTAACTAATTTTTCTCTGCAATTAAAAAAATAAAATATTTGCTTGTTGCAGAATGGAGATATTAATACTTATTAATACAGTCGAAATTTTATAAGCATTGGTTTATCAGATATTGACATGTATTACGATCATGGAATTATTATTGAAACGTATAATTATTGCGTATATATTATGAACTGTACGAATTTTCATAATTATTTTAATCATTTATAATTGAAGTGTCAATCTGCAATTATTATTATTATTTTAACTTAAGGGAATTTTTAGAGGAAATATTGGAACAGAGAAAACAAAATATTCAAATCCCTCATCTTACTTAATACTTAAAAAAATATTTAGTGGATGATCCATTTGAGAATGCAAAGTGCAATAGAACTTCCATCCATTGAATTACTTTACTCTGGAATCTGCTATTAGATTAAGTTTTTATTTGTTTTTCTATATTCCTATTGAGTAGCTTCTGGTAGTTAAATATTTAAGCTTCTCCTTAATAAGAATTTGCAAGTTCTTGGTACTAAAGGTTATTGTTTCAGTTTCTATTAGTTTTGTGTGAAGCATATAATTCTTGGTCGAATTTTATATTGAGCGTACTCTATTACTTGATATCTTTTGATTAAATATATTCTTGCCTACGTTTTAATATATGTAAAATCAAAGCAGTTAGATATTAATACTTGTTGGTAAATGGATAAAGAAGAATCCTTTCTTGTCCACAACGAAAGACAAAAAATAAAATAAAATAAATAGATAATAAAAAATGGGGATAACTGTCACGAAATCAATATTCTTTCCCTACGTAGAATTTTGAACATTCTATACCAATCTTCTCATCAAACTAATTACGTTTTCTTCTCTTTTTACGTTTATCGATTCATGCGATCGATTGAATTTTATATGCATAATAAATGCTCTTCGTTGATATATGTTCTTGTCTTTTCAAAAATAAAGAAAAGAGTTTTTCAATGCTCTCCGAATCTAGAAATCTCGCGTAGCTCCTTGAATCCAGAATCTTTCCTTTTGAACCGAATCGTATTAAGTGTATTACTTTTTCTATATTTTTTTAATACCTTTGTCCCCGCACTTCGCCCTTCTGCTTTGTAGCGCTTTCCTATGATTTAATCTCCCGCGATGATATTTACATTCCTTTCTCCAACAAGAAGCTTGTGAGGTCCGCTTGTTGCAAAAGGGGAAAACGTGGAAAGGGAGGGATGAAAGTTACAAAAGGAATGTCGTCTGTGAGTGGATTGTGAAGTGCAGGTGCTTTCTCATTATCATCAATCGACAATAACACTCTGGACGTTCGTTTGGAGTGCTATTGTCAGCCAAGAAGGAAGGCCCCCTGCATGCCGCCCTTTGCTTTTGATTTAATCCGATTTATCATACTTATCAATTCGGTGCCCCTTTGTGTGAATGTTGAGTTGGAGGACATTCATAATCAGAGTGGAAATACAGTCGTGTTCTGAAGCGACCGAGAAGAACAATTCCCCCCTTGGTCGTTTTACCTTGATTAGAAAGTTGATTATTTCAGAGATTCTGCGAGTTTCGTTATTTCAATTCGTGTGAGATTCTCGGAGATTCTTGGCTCAGCTAATTTTTTGAAAGCGGTATTTCGTCGTGATTTGGGAAAAGATGAGATGAGGATTTTTGAGTTTGTTTAATATCGATGTGATGCATAGAAATCGGGATCTCTCTCTCGTTCTTTTATTTCAATTGGGAGGTTTGTTTAGATGAAAAATTTGGATACAAAGTTATTAATATGTTCTGTTATCTTTAAGCTGACAAATATTTTTATCTGAATACAGGAAAGCTATTTAATTTTTAATCTCAACATAAGATTGGTAAAGATTCGCAATAATCAGTAAGATTGGTAATTCTTTTGAAAGCAACATTTCGCTGTGCTTAAGAAAAGACAAAGTGATGTCTTTGATGGTTTTATTTGAAACTGGTCTGATGCATAGAAAACAGGAAATGATCACTATTGTTTTTAACACAATCGATAAGTTGATTTGGATGAAACATTCAGTAAAGCCATTTTGTTTTTTCTGTCATAAGAAAGGTAAACATTATTCTTATCTGAATACTGTAAGGTTATATAGTTTTTACTCTGATGAAGAACAAGTTTGATAATTTTACATTATAAAATTGTGGATATAAGTGACTCTTTTTAAAAATCTACGTTAAATGCAACATTATTTAATTATTATAAAGGTGGTACGGGAGTTATGTATTATGTAGAAAGCTGCAAAAGTACTATGACTTTGTATTTTTTCTGTAAAAATACTCAAAACCCTATTTTTGAAAGAAAATGCAATTGTTTCCCTTTCATTTTGATGAATTGTAGTGAGATTTTCATTACTTTTGAAATGTTTTCATTGAACCACGAATTAATTGAATACTACTATACAAGTGAGAACAAATACCATTTTATGCATTTGGAATTCAATATTGAAATTTCTTAAAGTATCAATTTTTTATGCAAATTTATGAATTCCCATCTATCGCGTATCAGACTGTTTATATAAATCAATAAAAATAATATAAAATAAGAATTTTTCTGTAATGATTCTCTTGAGAAATTATTAATTATAATAATTATTGTAGTAATTATGAAAATGCCCGCTTTAGAGATAAGTCCTAATTGCATCACAGCTTTTTTTTTTCATGTTAAAAAAGTTTTTACGTAACCTAAATTAATTGCTTTTAAAAGGCTCATACATTTCTGTTACAAACACGTTTTGTTATATTTGTAAAATATTATTTTTTTATTCATTCTTAAGGATATATTTAAAAAATTTATCTTTGGTAGACAGCAAAAAATAAAAATCAAAAGAAGAGAAAAAAAAAATTAGTTAACCAGTTCTTAAATGTTATATCTATTTCGGGGGGGGGGGAAGATGCGTTTCAATATAATTATCTGGATACAATATACACTGCATATTGTTTAAAATGATAACAATAAAAAAATACTATAACAGAGATGACTTTTAAAAACAACAATAATTTATTAACTCATTTTATTATTATTATCATTTCACTTTTAACTATATAGTGACTTTATTTGTATATTTAAAAAAGTAGTATTGGTCATTTTTTTAATGAGCAAATAGATAGTAAATTAATTTGTTGATGCTGCCATGGAAACGGTTGATTCAACGATGAAAATTTCAGGCGTATATGATTATATTCTATGTAAGAAATGGTATTTCAGTTTAAGTTATGTGTCTTTTTACAAGAAATTTATAAAATTTTGATGAGTGCTCGAAACATTTTTAGAATTACTATTGCTAACCCTTTCATTGCAACATATTGTATTATATGTTAATGCTGCTTTCAAATTTTAATTAAATTGCTTATAATTAGTATATTTATTTATTAGACAAATTTCTTATAATTTACAGCATTCCCTAAAATGCAATGGATGTTGAAATATTTTTTTCTCATTCTGAAAAGTACCACCTAACAAAATTGATTTTTTTTCCTCCTTTTAAATCAGAAAGAGCGCGGAGCGAAAACAAAACCCCAAAACTTTAGAATCCAATGTGTGTTTCGAAATGTTCCTTTTCATTGGTTTCCCATGTTATGAGATCCGAAGTAATTTTTCCCAGGAATTCGATTGCCACACAAATAAAAATACTGAACAATAAACAAACTTATAAATAACAAAAGAGTCGCTGCATTTCTAGTTGATGACTTTTATCCGAATCAAAAAGAAATGCAACACACATACACACACAAACTATAAAAAAAAAGTAGGGGGGAAATGAAATCCTAAACGTACATGAAATGGGTGGAAAAAATATACTAACCGAACAACCCGGTCTCACTCGCTTCCAAAATGAAAATTGGAGAAAAAAAAAAGTCCCGCTACCACCTTTACCCCTCCACCCCTTTTTTTCTTTCAAACGGAAAACGTTCTGGAACCATCTAATAAAATATTAGAACACCGTTCATGATATCGATAAAATGCCGAGTGGAATGAAATCCAATTATTCGTCCGTCAGAGCAGAGCCCGATTAAATGCATCAGGTTCAAAGATCCAAATTGAAAAGATGACAAACACGTGTTTAATAGCTCCTTGAGAATTGTTCCAG
>JAPMOR010010250.1:7016-17321 GCA_026543865.1 Argiope aurantia | reverse complement strand
TTCTGTAAGTTTGAATATCTTCCTAACGATTGACAAAAATTCGTTAATGCTATAATTCGTTAAAAATCCGTTGCGAATATTTTATTTGTTCTCCAGTTTTTGATATGGTATCTATTTTTGTCAGACTAGAAAAGGAATTACTGTATTTGTTATCTATTTTTGTGCATTGTACGCGGTATGCTATGGAACGTAATCTTTTTTTTTTTTTTTTCTGTTGTAAGAGATACAAAAAATTTCAAAATTCTTATGCAGTGGTATGTTGATTACTTATCACATAAACTAAAATTCATTCATTATTTCTTATCATTTTTTTATATCTTGAAAGCTGTTTTATAGACATCGGTTGGCCACTTTTAAATTAATTCGACATTCCACTTTCATAATTTTCTGTATCTCATTTTCTAATAGAGCCGAACTTTTAAGAATAATCAATATAAACCAGAGAAGCTATTTTAATTCAATTCCATATTATATTGAATTGATGATTAAATTTAAAATAATATAAATGCATTAATGTAAGCGAAAGAATTGGTCGCTAAAGACGTCTGTAATCAGTGACACCTGAAACGGTTAGCATGATTGATTGTTCATGTAAGTACCCTTAAAGTTAGAGAGAGTGAACACTTCAGAAATGTAAGTAGTTCCCCTTTTAAAATCGGTAATTTGTTTCTCAAATATCCGAACATTCGTATATAAAACTAAATTTTATTCTGATTTATCAAGTACCTTCAAATGCATTATCACGGGGGCCAGAAGCAGGGGGGAGGTCAACAAACTTCTAAACTCTGCGAATCGCGTTTTAGGAACCGAACCATTAGCGATCCACTTCATATTCAGAACATTACATTTTTCAAGAAGCAAACTGTACCTGTTCTACTGAAAAAAGTTTTATGTGCGAAAAAGATATTTTTGTAAAATAAAAAGCATTTATTATTAATATAATTTGTAGTTTAATGAAAATTTTAAACTCATACCACACGTTGCTTCTGTAAGTTTGAGAATTTTGTATCATCATATTCAAAGCTCTTTATCTTTTAATGACATATCTCATATTTTGTTAATTTTTATCATAATATATTTTGTTTCACTTTGTTAATGGTTATAACATAAAATATGTGAAAGCTTAAAAATGTTGTCAAATATTTTATCAAAAGAGATAAAACTGTGCTGAAAAATATGAAATAGTTATCAAATATTTATACGAAACTTCTTTTTTCTTTTCAGATAAAAAGAACTGACCAGGTTTCATTCTTGGAAAATGAGATTGGATTTTCCTCCATTTGTGTACTCGTGGCTATCATAGCTGGACTAGCCGCGCCTTTCTGTTTTGCATTCTGAAACTTTTTGTTCCTTCTGCAGACCTCTATGGATGTCAACCCTGAGCCACAGGCCGTGTGAAAACTTGTATTCGACATAGTATATTACCGGTAAAATAAAACATGCATAGAGAAAATCTATAGACTATTTATCATAGGATTGTCTGTGTATTATAAAAGTGCGTATTATGAGACTTTTGTTTTATATACAAAATATGATCAATAAAATACTGCTAAAAATAAATAACCCTGTGCTTCCTTTCCTTTTATTTTTATTTTGTTTATTTAGTGTCGAATATAGGGGACATTTCCCTAACGAAGTCTGCTCTGTTCGTGAGCACATATCGTGTTTACCTATTTGCAAAATATTGAAGATTCTGCTCAATAAAAACCGGGACACAGTTTTCTTGGCTACTCATTCATGTATTTGCATCGAGCCACTCTTTATTTTGATATAATTTCCCATAGGCAATTCCATATCACGGTTACAAATATTTCTTCAAGACAATAAAATTATTTTCTTGATAACCTATTAATTTCACGAGAAACTAGCTGGGTTTCCACGTGATCGTTAAAATAAATTTGCTCTGCTTTTTCTCGCTAGCATGCTCGCATCACGTGAACGTCTACTCTTTCTGACTGACAAGAAAGCAAGAAGCCTTTTCTGCATAACTTTCAAGACAACTGGAATGCGCTGCCTTCTGGTTTTAGGCTGGGGAACTAATCCCGACGTTTAGCTAGATTTATATTTATAAAGATAATCTTTATAAATGAAGATGACATTTGATAAATAGTTAAACAAGCAACAATTTTGCTAGTATGAAAGAAAAATTATGACGCATACGAAAGAACTTTGATGAAAGTTTCTTCTTAATGAACGAAATGCCTAATTGTTTATTAATTAAAAATTGTATTATATTATTAGAACATTATATTGTAGAAAAGATTAATTTGTCTTTATTGTAAATATTTTTAATTGCTTTTTTATGTTCTTGCTAGTTTCTATGTTTTTTAAAACAATCATTTTGTATAATCTGATTCGTTTAATAAGATTCCAGAATATTTAATTAATTTTTTTTAATTCTTTAAAAATTATTGATAGCATGTTGAAAAAAATTATCTTTCATTTCCTTAAATCGCGCTGTACTGTCTAATTTTTCGGTGGGATTGTCACATTCAAATGATATTCTCGTTTTAATTAATATTAACTTGCAGACTATAAGAGAATTGTCTATATTATAACGCAGAACTTGAAGATGATTTTATAAGAAACCATATATTTTCATCTTGAGCAATTCTTCATCTTGAGCAATTTGAAACAAAATTCGAACATTTCATTTACTGAAACAATTCTTCTTACCATGACGGGTAGCAGTTGAAGATGCGGGTTAGGTTAAAAATTTAAAGTCACGACCTCATTTTCCTTTAGTCTTCACATTTAAGTTGATTCCATTTTGAAACTAGATTGTTGCATTTTTTTTTCTTCGTCTCATCTGTTGTTGATGATGACGATGTCGTGCCTGCGTTACCATAGAAAGGGTGTGCAGTAGCTTCTGAGGGTAAAGACCCCTGAGCACCCAAGGACAGGAGTCTGACGTCTAGCTCATATGAAGATGCAACTCACGCATTCACTTGCACAACCCCTTTTTACAGGGGGGCACATTCACACACCTCACAGACAGAACACAGATGAAGAACAACCATGTCCGAACCGGAATTCCCAGATCACTGGGAAGACGCGCTACCCTAATGCAAGGACGCCGGCGTCTCATCTGTTAATTCCAGTTATATTGACTGTCATGCAGTGTTAAACGTGCATTCCCATACACAACGTTGAAGTACCCTTTAATGCCAAATGCTCTGTTTCTAGATTTTTTCTCTTAGTATTTACATTTTTTTTATTTATTGCATCGTGTATTTTAAAAATTATTACAACTAAAATGTTGCACACATTTACAATAAATTTGTTTTAATTATTAAATTATTTATAAGATTAATTATTGATATATATTATAACTTAAAATCACGTATTCTTTCTATTATGAATATTGTTGCGGAAAATTCAAAATCTCAATCGGAAAATGCAGTGGGCGTACTATGAAAAGAGTCCAATAGGTTTAATAACAAGTTACAATAATATGAATTATATATTCAACACGAATATAAAATCAACAAAACACGGCCGAAGCATATTATAGAACAACGCTTACAATAAACAGAAATACACAAAGAGCTTAGAAAGAATACTGCATAAGAGAAACTTCGTGCGACTATTCACGATTCTCGATTGTTAGCTATTCTTTGCTGTCTACTCACATCAGTTGGAACTCAACTGCCGACTCAATACTGACTGGTCGTCGATTTACTTTGTAGTAGATTATAGCTCTGTTTCCCCATTTTTTATACTTATCGTGACTAGGTAAAGGTAGGTAGTTCTATTAAGAACACCATAACTCGCTCTCTAATGGACTTATTGGCAAAATTCCTGTAGAATCTGGAATCTTCAATTTTGTCTCCAAGTTTGATCGGTGGCCCGTAAGTAAATTATTCTTCATTTATTTCACTGAGAGTATTTTATTTTGAACTAGAGAATTGGAAATTATAATTGAAAAACGTACAAAGAAGCAAACTTTTTATACAAAAAACGAGATGAAAATTTTTTCAGACTTCCAGAAGTAATTTGTTCTCTGTCCTGGCAAGCTTTCTTATTTTAACTAATATCATTATTATAGTATTCGCCATTTCTTATCATCATGCACAAAAACTCATTTTATTTATCTTCTCGACGATTTTATAGTAATTATATAATTTAATGGACGAAGAAAAAAAAATTCCTCCAAGATTTTTAGAAATCTACGGGTATGAAATCAATAACTAATAAGTTGGAGTTTTTTTCTCGACTTTATTTTACTCAAACATAATATGTTGAGTTTTGTATTTCATAGAATGGTAAAGAGAATTGATTTTAGATTTTTGATGTGGCCACTGATTAGGTCCTAACTCTGATACAATTGTAACGTTAATCTAACATCCAGAAATGTAAGGTTTAATCTTTAAGCATAGTTTACTTTTTCTAGTTTTGTTGCGTTCAAACGGATAATGATGTATAATCGAATAGATCTATATAAATACTTCATCCAAACTTTAAAGTTGTCTGGAAATTTGATGAAAGGTTTCATAATACAATGATGTAAAATGTCGTGCCACGATCTTGTTAAGGCTTTGAATAAAAGAGCTATATCTTTTTTTTTTTAAAGGAAATTTGAAATGTTAAGAATCATACGTGAATCTTAGCCACATACCGGGAGAACGCAACTAGCGTGCCACCTATACTGACATAGTAAGGCGTGATTTTTGTTTTGTAGTATAAAGAAGAAATCTGAGTCCGCATTTAGAAAGATCTTTCTTCGAATCAAAATTTGATAAATGTTTAGAATGTTTGATGGGAAGCACACATACTGAATTTCATGTAACTCGTTGCTCTTTTGAGTTTTGCATTCAAATATCCGTGGATAGACAAACGAAACTTTTAGACCGATTTCCAGAATTTGATATTAATAATAAAAATTGATAGAAGCAACGTAATGCATATTTTTTTAAATCAAACTCATTGTTTGTGAGTATAAGCTCTTAAATTTTTGTATAGACAAATTCCCTTTTGTAGAATTATTTCAAAATTTAATTGTTACAATACTATTGTTAAGATCAGTTACAAAATTTTAATCATCTAGTTTTTTTATTTTATGTAATTTTTTATCCTATTCATAGGTCGTTATTATTCCAAAAAATATTTTTCATTTTCATGCGGACCTGAAGTTTTTCAGAATCTCGAGGCCGAGAAGTCTATTCCTCTTTGTCTACTTAATGCTCATGAAAGCAAAATTATTTTTTAAATAAACATTTTGCAGAAGCATCAACTTCCAATTCTCTTCAAGAAAATTCAACTGATCTCTTAAAATTTTGGATTCTCAAAGATGAATTAAACCTTTATTTACTGAATTATTTCACCATCAATATTTCAACTTATTTTTTGCATAATACTTTACGTTTCATTACAGAATAATTCAAGGGACAAGAGTTTTTTAATTAAATAGAATCAATTAATAACTTTAATTATAATGAAATATTTTTGACTTTCCTCTTTAATTGATATCTTTGCTCGTTTTCTGTGCTACGATCTTTGTTTCCTTTTGAATACTGTCAGAAAAAATAGTCATATTGCGTAGATATCAGCTTGATTTAAGCGGCATTTTTAAATACCATCGGAAAATAAAGGATTAAAATCATAATCTTCAAATGCCACCATCGGAATTAATGCTAAATGTTTTATGTTGAGGGAAAAAGAATAATATTTTGCATAAATATTTTCGTCGAGATTAATTTAGTTTCGAATTCATTTTTTAAGCAGTATACCAATAAATATCAATGTATTTAAATTCAAATAGTATTAGTTACTGAAATATTACAAAACTGTTTCAAAATATGAATATCAATTGATTCATTGGCACAAAGTCCGTTTTTGGCCATACTGCGCCATCCATATGGTAAAATAGAGCAATGTTAATGTTGTATAAGATCAAATATGCATATACATAAATTAATATAAAACAGCTAAGATATAAATTAAAACGAAAGATGAGATCTTTGTTTTAAAAGAACACTTAAAAAATGGAAATTATTGAAGTTAAATATATGATAAAAGGTGTATAGTATTTAAAAAAATGTTTGGATGGTAATTCTTTCCAAACAATTCTGGGAAAATTATATACGATAAATGAAAAAAAAAAAAAAAATGTTGGCCATCAAAAGCTGGGCATTTAATTAAAAATATTAACTGTTAGTTCACAGTCAAAAGATGAATAAGAAAACTGTAATGCGTAGTTTTATTATTTTAGAATATACCTTGAAAGAGACTACATCAACATAACAATAATGGGATATTTTATTTATATTATTTTATAATGAACTATCTAGTAAGTCAAAAATGGTATAGAAAATTATATGATGATTATGATTAAAGAGTATGCACCGGAAGTTGGCGGTAGGCGGTTGCGGATTCTTTCCTCAAGATGCACTCAGAAAATTGTAGAACTCACAAAAACTGGCAGACTGATATGCACTTCAGCATTTCTACTGCTGAAGGCTTTCCTGATTTCCTTCAGCAAGAAAAATAAATGAGAGGCGACTTACTCATAATTAGAACTAAGTCACAAGTCTAATTCGGCACTTCCTAGAAGTTGGAAAGTGATTTCTGAAAAGCCATAATTCTCTTTAACTATGAATTTTAATCTGGTGGACTTTATTAAATGCATTTAGTAAAGAGCAATTAGCATCAATTGCTAAGTAAGATGGAATTATTATAAATTATTGGAGCTCATTTTTTTTATCGAAATATCAGCATTTCTGTCTTCAAATAGTCTTTCAATGAGGTTAGGCCAGAAATTAAATATTAATGAAGTCATCAAATTATGAATGTTATTATTTTAAAAATAGGAAAAAAAATCAAAAAATAATAACGTGAGCAGTTAAAAGAAAGAACATTTTAGCTTTCTGAAAGAAATTGCAACATCCTTTAAATAACTGCTTTATATCTTGACTTTTTAAGACAAAATAAAATCCCCATTTTTAAAATAGGGATTGTGAAAATAATATTCAATATTTTATGATAGAACTATACTTAATTTTCTTTTTCAAGATATTTTTCATCTGCATTGTATTCAGCTTAAAAGCTGATATGATCAGAAGTGCGCCAATAAATCTCAATATAACTAAACTCACAGGAGTTATTTATTACGAAGTACTTTAAAGAAATTTATTACGATGCAGTTTCAAAACGATTGGGTAGGTGAAAACCGCAGAGAGCAGTTTTCTAGACTGAAGATTTTGAATGAAATGTTATTCAAAGATTTTCTTTAAAAAATATTAATATGCATGATGAAAGGTTGCAGCAATAATTGACTTAAATTTAACATGTGGAATTTACTAGAAATACTGATAAGCAAGTTGAGAACTTACGAATAAATGTTTTTGAATTTTTTTTGAATTATTGAAATAAAATTCAAATTAAATGTCATAAATACGGAAACGAATTTATTTTCGTTAATTTATATTGCATTACGCTTGAGTTATCAATTTTTCGACCATTTTAAGGAAGAGAGAACGGAAAATAGAAGAACGAAGTTTGCACTTAAATGATTTAAGTGCATGAATATGCTAGAAAGTCATTTTGTAAACGAATTCATACTTTAAAAAAACAAATCAATTAATTTTCAGATTAACTAGATAATGGGGACATTAACAATTTCCAACAGTTGATGATAACATACTATAATGTAAAAAAGTTATGAAATAGGTATTTAAAGATAATGATCAACTTATGATATTAAAATTTTTTAAATGTTGATGTATTTATCATGGGTGTTATTAAGAAACTTACAATTATAAATTTTAGATTATACGGTCTGGTAAATATCGCAAAGACATAAGTCACGGTTGCTTTACAAAAATTGACATAACGCGGAAACATAGTGTAACATATTCAGGAACAAAACTGTTATAATGTCATCATTTTAGGAGTATTACCTAGATCCTAGTTCCGAATTGAACGTAGGAATTTGAATCAAACCGAATCTGTTGTAAAATTTACAATTTTAAATTAAAAACATTTTTTATTTGAAAAATTGATTTAAATTGTTATAATTATAATCCATCCATGATTTTTCATCTTCATACATATATTGTTGATTTTGCATTATTTGTTTAACAAAACGCATTTTTTTTCAAAAAGTGGAGATTGTTTGTGAAATAATATGAAATTTTAAATTTCTTTAAATCTTCAACTTTCATATTTTTTTTTTTAAATCTGTGCATAAGAAATGAAATAAATAAATAAAAATCTGCAAAGAATTTACACAATTATGAAACCGAACATTCGCCGAGAGAAAAAAATATTAAATGCCTAAGGACTTAAAAAACTATAATAAATTTGGTGTCAGAAAGATTTACGTTATTTCTGATATTATATATTTATCTAATTATTGTCCAAGTAAAATTCTTTAAATCATAAATAATGCAAAGGAACAAAACAATGAAACTATGACATTTTCAAACAGCTGTTTTCATTGTAGAAGCTTTTTTGAAAAAAATTAAACATGATGTTTCTTTTATATTTATAAATTTATTTTTTATGTGGAAATATTCATAAAAAATATTTAGCAATGAGTTATTAGTAAGATTAACGGGAGCGGAAAGCTTAAGAAAAAACTTTTTCCCTTAAAATGGAATTTTATCAGTTAAACTCTATTGGCACGCTAATGGTAAATTACATCAACAACATTACCAATATTTCTATGAATCAGAATGAATGTTTCCATCTTTTGAAGTCCTTAATGCCATGTCTACTTAATAGTTAAATCAGAATTTTATAAAATATTTCTATTACATCATTTTTAATGTTCTTATAAATAAAACTCTTTCTCTTTGTATTTTTCCAATACCTTTATTATATAGTTTTATTTTATACTGTTTATCTTAATAATAAATTCCAGAAATTCCTGTCCAATATGTAATAGAATTCATAACTGCATTTTTTTCATTAAGAAAAAAGAATAATTACATCGTCTGGAAAGACGTCTTTTGGAGATCAAGTATGTTTTAATTAATTATTCATTTAGTAATTTAACCCTTATCTCTTAAGGTGATAAGCCTTTCTTTTTCGAATGAACGTCTTTTAATATGCTTTTTATAATTATAAAGTAAATGAGAATTAAAACATGTTTTAATTTGTCTTTGATATATATTTTTCTACTGCCTCCCTTTATGATGGGATGAAGAATTATTTATTTTGAAATATAATCTGTTGTCTGCTTTTTGGACATTACTAAGCAATAAAAGAAAGTAACATAACATAGTTTTACCGAGCTTAAAAACATGACACGTTTTATATGAAAAGAGCAAATTTCAATATATATTGAAGGAGATCGAGGGTATGTTATCCTTATTATGTTTTTGAAGGGAAAGAACATCTATAAAACTGTCGTTATTATCAAACCATTTTTATGTAAAAATAAAGCGTCAATAAAGATAAGGAGATTAAATTTGAAAATAATAAAAAGAGGCGCGCTTTTTTATAAAACTAAAGCATCACAGCCTTTCAGCAGAGAAGCCATTCTGTATAGGCATCTGTTGCTGATTTACTGACGTGAAAAAAAAAATGAGACTTCATTGTTATATTTACATATAAAAAAAGTGTTATGTCCAAAACAAGTAAAACAGTAGTTTCAAGTTTAAAATCATTAATAACTCTTCTATTTAAAAAGTATATTCCGAGAACAGGCAGTTAAAAATTAAAATAAATTAGTTAACCAATAGAATTTGAATTAAAATCTTTGGAAAAAATCATATATTTAAAAATGAGTATTTAATGCAATCTAAGGACTTTTTAATGTAAATGATTGAACCATAGTAAATAAATGACTGAATCATTTAAGTATGGATGCATAATTTGCGAAACAAATTACTTTAACAATAGTTAATGGATTTTAACTAGTAGTAGAATGTGAATCCTTTCAGAATAAAATTCAATAAAATCATCCCATTAGAAACTTTTAATAGTATTATTGAGTTATATTGGTTAAATGAATTTTATCTTGATGTTTCAAAAGTTTATTCTTTGATCTAAACCTATTTAAATTTAATCTTGAGAGTGCTTCTGCATTTAAATTTTAAGAAAGAAGGACACAGCTGTTTTTATTTATGAATAGTAATTATTCACAAGTTAATTTAGATCAGATTAACTTGATAACATAATATTATAACTATAGCAAGTTACACCCAAAACAAAAATACTGCACGAAAAAGAAGTTATTAAGATGTGATTATTTCAGTCTGTAAAAAATTAATTTATTATTATTAATTTATTATAATTAATTATTAATAATTTTATTTATTATAATTAATTATTAATAATTTAATTTATTATAATTAATTA
>JAPMOR010010236.1:0-10802 GCA_026543865.1 Argiope aurantia | reverse complement strand
TCACAGCCCACAATGATAATTTTTAACACAGTTTCGTTCAATAGTGGCGGGTTGAAGAAGAAGCACACAATGACCAGTACCTTAGAGGATGTATCTGTTATAGAGGGGGGAGGGATTTCTTTTCTATTGTCCACACCTGTAGCCCATGGCTGGTTGGAAATTCCCATTTATAAAAATGTCATTTTAGTTTCCGTTCACATGTACTGTTGCATTCTATGCAGAAATCGTATTTACAAACAAGCATATGTTAAAGTTTGTTTAAAAAAGATTTTAAGGTTGACTTATCAAATTTTTCTATAGTAATTCTATCTTAGTGTTTCAATCTAAAACCAATCTCTCATTAAAAAAAATCAAGGACTTGTAAGGATAATTTGATTTTTAAAAAAATGTATCGTTGCCATTTATTGTTGTGAGATAGGAAAAACATCGAAGGCTGAATTGATTGTTATATGAATATATGTTTTTATAACTATTCTAACTTGATTGCTATATGATTATATAATTTTATAACTATATAACTTGATTGCTATATGATTATATAATTTTATAACTATACAACTTGATAACTATGTGAATTCCACTTTTAGAAAAAACTCCATAAAAACTCAAACGGTTTATTTGTTTCCGCAAGTGCATGTGAAATAGATAACTCCTTTACACAATGAACTGGATAACTGAAGAGCTTCTATGAGATTTTTCTTTTATACAGTTCGATGCGGAAAAAAAACCACCCTTTATTGTGCAAGTAAAGGTAAAATTCGAGGAGATAATGATCTTGATAGATTATTTTGCGTAGAATAAGATTAACAATGTATCTTACAAATTTTTTATCTCACTATATTGATTTACTAAATATTCAATAATAATATTTCTTAATTTTTTATAGTTTATATTTACCTCAAAGTTGGAAAAAGATTTATCTAAATACCAGACATCTTTTTTCATATAAAAAAATCCATGCACTAACAAAAAACATATGAACAAAATATGCGAAGCCTTTTAAATCTAAAAAGAATTCGGTATATTATTGATCTTTATAAAATATTTTTCAACTTTTGAGGAATATAAAAAACAGGTATCTTTAAAATATAAAATACCAACGTATATGGAATTATGTATTTAGGATTTTGGAAAAAAATACTTTCGCTCTCTTCAGCTCCAAAAGATGAATTATCTATATCTATATCTATACTTATAATAAAGCTCAATGTGTGTGTGTGTGTGTGTGTGTGTGTGTTGGCGCTCTACAAACCAGACCATTCAACCTACAGCTACCAAATTTGGCACGTGTGTACCTTGGAGGCCGGGAATGTGCACCTGGGGGTTATTTTTTCGAATTTTTAACTAGAATTTTATTTATTTAAAAATTAAGTGAAATTTTGACGTGTTTCCGCTATAACTGCTGAAAATATTACCGCACAAAAAAGATTTTTACATGAAGTTAAAGATAAAAAATTTATCTTTTAAATGATATTACTGTTTTAATCTTAAAATTAAATTTCTGTTTTTAATGAATTTTTAAATAAATATTTTAACTATGTTTTTCAATAATTTGTTTCGTCAAAAATAAAAATGAGGATTAAGCACGTTTCGCATTCATGAGAAAAAAATAGCTTTTTTCAAAGTGTTGCCATCACATTGATTAAAGCTCTAACTGAAAACAAATTAAATCTTTTTGGAAATGAAATCTGCAAAAATATAATTTTTGGCAAGTGTCTGTAGGAAATGAAACAAATATGAAATATCATTTTTTCTAAAAATAAATTCAAGAAAAATTATTTTATGATCTTTTACACTCACTATACAGGGTGTTTATTCAGTCCCGGATCCATTTTGATATTTAATGACTCATAAAATAATGAAGATGTAAACAAACTTATGGCATTTATTGATGGAATAACTTATGTATTTTCCTTTTCAGGTTTGAATATTTTTACTTTTGTAAATATCGTCTGCGCGTGTTTTTAATTTCAGATAATTTCATTTTCCAGTCTAAATATCTGTACTTTTCTAAATATCGTCTGCTTATTAATTGCATTTTTCTCTCTTTTGTTTTTGGCAACTATTGAAATGTTATGTTTACTTTTGATGCGTTTGTTCTACGTAGTACTTTTGTATGTGATGTTTTATTCGAGCGGGTATTAAGGAGAATGCATACACCACAAGAGAAAGCACAGATTTTATGGTGGTCATAGAGTTAATTTCCAATCAACTAAATCTCTGACTTTTAAGAGTTAATTTCTAATCACTTAAACTGACTGATTTATGAAGATTTGAATATCATTATTCAATAAAAACAGGATAATTTTAGATTTTCCATCAATCGCTTCAAAGAAAATACGCCAATCAGCGCGCAGGTTTCTCAAGATTAATTGGCTTAAGATTATTAAAATGGTGAGTTTTTCTAAATTTTTAACATTTAAAACTTCATAAATAAGTCTTAGTTGATAGTGGAAAATAGAAACATTCATTCATTTATTTAAAATTTGGTGTGTCCAGAATATTTATCAGAATATGATACCTTACTGCATTAAATTTAGACTTCATAATTTTTTAAATATATTTACAGCAGGAACAAAATATTATTATTGATTTCATTTCAATCCTTTTGAAAGCAAAACGAAAAACTGAATTTTATACTGAATCTCAGAAATTTTGTTGAATTATTGTTTGAGATATTACATAAAATATGAAAAATATTTTGTATTTAACATAAGACTTAAATACCGAGCGATTCTGTTTGCAATACTCATATTCAATAATAATAATAATTAATTAATAACAATAAAGATGATAAATAAAATAAAGCGCTTGGTTTTATTAAAAAATATCTTAATTGCAATTTCATCATTTCCACTTTAAATTAATGTTAAAGTTTTACCGGAAATGACAACAAATTAGCAAAATATATATAGTAAATTGAACGAAACGATCTAAACAACAGTATAAGTTTGGTATGACTATCAAAATTTGAAGATTAAAAATGTTTTGTTTGAGAATCTATTAAGAGGCCAGTTACTTAAAAAATTTAATTGAAAATTGTAGCGAGCGGTAATACTGGCGAACCGGCTGGTCGCCAAAGGCGGCTAGTTATTAATAAGAAAATCAACAAATTTTTTTACTTGAAGCTATTTCGATTTATTTACATCATTTTGTACCATGGTAATCTCTTAACTTTGAGACTTAAACTTTCACGATCACCTCACATACAAAGGGCTCACTTTCGTTTTGTGCTGTGTTTTCAACTTAGGTAGGTATCTGAAGCTTTTGTTGCCCCACAACCCTGTCATCTCCTTATACAGTAATTTAAAATGTCTATTTATCTTAATTCAGAATTCATTCGAAATGAAAAATCAATGCAAAGTTTGTTTTGTAAAAAGTAGACTATGCTCTTCCAATTTTTGAGTAGAGTTTAGTTAGATTACATTAACGTCCACTAAGGCTAATGTTAACTGTGGTCCTGTAAACTACGACTAGGCAAGCATTCTCAGACACCAGATCGCTAATGTCATTTTTTATTCTGTGAAATTTTCCGATCGTCGTGTGCAAAAAATCGTAGATGATTTTCTATAAAACGGATTTTTTGATGATGTGGCTGGTACATTTTTCTACCACATGTAGTTAATGTAATAATATATATATATAGTGTGTGTGTGTGTGTGTGTGAGAGAGAGAGGGTGGGGGAAACAATTTTTCCGAATTTTACCTGAGCTTCGGATTTTCGCATTATTAAATCAATGATTTTTCTTAACAAATTTACCTGACTAGATCATATATTATTCTAGAGCTTCAAAGCCCACAAAGCTATTAAAATCTTTTTAATGAAGATGACTTTCGAAAAATCCAAGATATGTCCATGTTTCATCATTTATTTTATTATTTCTTAATATAAATATTACAGCAAATCAGCTAATATTATATAAATTAGGTTTGTAATATTTTAAGTGGCGTTGGTTTAAACCCAAAAATTTCTTGAATCCTGGTTGATTTCTTGTTTTATGAAAATGACAAAAATATCGTAATGATTTTGTTTTTTTATCCAATTTTTGAATGCCAAAATTTGGGAAATAACAATGTTGCTGTTATAATTAGCATACTAGTTTTGACATGTGAAAAAGATTTGATGAATGTATTGTGCTACACGTGCACTCAAAAATATTTTTATTTTTTATATTATTGGCTTTTTTTATCAATTAATTTTATTCACGTCTTCAATTATTTGAATTAATTCTTCAAAAAGAGACGTCATTTTATATTATTATATTAGGAAGTAATGTCTTTATTCAAATTTCTAACAATATTTTGGAATATTCAGTTTAAAATTTTGAGCATAAATATTTATCCTATAATCATTAAATATACACGGCTACTTTTGAGACTTAAATGATGCATGCACGTTTCTATTAACTTTCAGGGACCAAAAAATATGTGTCGAACATGAATATCGAAGTAATATTAATAATCAAATTTTATTTTAAATTTTTAAAATATAAGAATTTTAAAATATGAAAACTATTTCATAAGAATGATGAGACCTTTATTAGAATATTTGACCAATCCGTCCTTTTTTGTAAATAAAGTTATTTTTCTGATGCGGTTTGCAAGCCTTTTAGAAATTAACAGCAAACACACCTCCCCATCTAATCCTCTGTTCTTATAAAAAAGGAAGATACAATGACCTTATAACGATGTATCTTCTGAAGAATTGAAATTCGACACAGCTCTGTTCAGGAATTGGATAATATAACAAAACAAGAGAAATACTTCAGGTCTTAGTAAGGTGTTTCATTCATGGTGAATTTATTCTGAATTTGTATGCCAAAATAGCTGACATTGATGAAAGTATATTTTTCATTAGGACATATCATCAACAATTTTAAACTATCATTAAATTTTCTACTGAAATCTGCTTTTTCCTAGTATGCATGCCTTCAAGGTAACTCAAAAATATTAAGAACTCGGAAAAATAGATTTAATATACGTTTTTCTTATCAGAATGTTCAACATATATCAAATTTTAAACTATATGCATTAAAAGCTTGAATGTAGGTCGCATTATTTATTCCTGCGATTATGTGCGCGAGAATCTGAAAATACAGAAAGATAAATATGAATATATCTTTAATGTCTTGCCATAAAAAAATATACATTTGTATCAAATTTTAATAGCAGTCGGGGAAAAAGAGAGAGAGGTTCAATCTGCATACTTTGTTTACTTCATCATACAAAAGAACAAAAAAAAAAAATCACAATCTTGGTAAGACTAATTCCAAAATGGCGAAATATTTGGTTACCTTTTCTTAATTTCAAATATTGAATTCCTTTAAAAATAAAATGAACCGAAGTTTCATCCTAAAAAGCATAATAAATTTATATTAATATATATAATCTTCTATTTTCGAATGCAAAGTTCCTTTCCATTTTTTAATAAGTCTATAACTTGATAATATTATAATTTGAAAAAACAAAGGACATTTACCCCAAAAAATTCGAATTATTGAAAATTGTATATAAAAATGAGGAGAATAAATGAAGACAACTATTTTTACATTGAAAACTGCAGGAAACATTTATTTTTACATCAAACAATATTTATAAGAACATAAAAAAAGGATTAAACATTAAGATAATATAAAAGCAGCAATTAAAAATATATACAGATATGTGGGTTTTTACAGTACAGCAAATTAGAGAAATCTCACTTCTTGGTATTTACAATAATAAAAGAAATAAACCTGTAAAAAATAAAAATAAAAATATTATAACTATATGCAAAATATTATATTAGTTTCATCAACATCAAAAATGAAATGTTAAAATGCCAGACACGCATACATATATATGCTTTAAAAGGCTTCTTTTTTAAGTACTGAAATTAGAGGATACAATTTAAAACTTAATATTTTTTAATGTTCATGTATTGGCTTTATAGCTATAAATAACTTTAATCAATAGAGAATGCAAAAAGTCGCTTAAATATTAAAAAATTTTTAAAAACTCATAGATTTAAATAGATTTAATATGCGATTTTTATTATCAAAATTTTCGACAAATATCAAATTTTAAACGATATGCATTAAACGCTTAAATGTATGTTGCATTGTGTATTTCTGTGAATATGTACTCGAGAATCTGAAAATACAGAAAGTTAAATATGAATATATCTTTAATTTCTAGCCATCAAAAAAATACATTTCTATCAAATTTTAATAGCAATCGGGGAAAAAGAGAGAGGTTCGATCTGCATACTTTGTTTACTTCATCATACAAAAGAACAAAAAAAAAAATCACAGTCTCGGTAAGATAATTCCAAACTGGCGAAATATTTGGTTACTTTTTCTTAATTTCAAATATTGAATTCCTTCAAAAATAAAATGTACCGATGTTTTATCTATCAAAAGTATAATAATATTTATTATAATATATATAATCTTCTATTTTCGAATGAAAATATTATTATTATTTTTCTGTAATTGATTATAGTTGATTGAGTCTATAATTTGATAATATTATAACTTGTAAAAAAGGACATTTACCTGAAACAATTCGAATTATTGAAAATTACATATAAAAGTGAGGAGAATGAATGAAAACAACTATTTTTACATTGAAAATTGCAGCAAACATTTATTTTTATATCAAAGAGTTTTTATAAGAATATAAAAAAACGAATGAAGATTAAGATAATATAAAACAGAAATTAAATATATATATATACATATATGTCAGTTTTCACAGAATAAATTAGAAAAATAGCTCTCCTTGGTATTTGAAATCATAAAAGAAATAAATCTCCAAAAAATAAAAAAAATATTAAACCTATATGCAAAATATTGTATTAATTTCATCATATTCGAAAATGAAATGATAAAATGCTAGACACGCATACATGTATATAAGTTTTAAAAGGCGTGCTTTTTACATACTGAAATTCGAGGATACAATTTAACACTTAATATTTTTTTTATAATATTCATATGTTGGCTTTATAGATATAAACAACTTAAATCAATAGAGAAGGCAAAAACTCTTTTACAATCTTTAAAATCTTTTAATAACTATTTTGTGTATATTTTTACAGTGGTGTTTGGTGATGGAATTCAGTGTATTTTTAAGTACATTCTTTCTTTATTTTAATTAAGATTAGAAGTTTAAAATAATAAGATATAAATACAAAAAGTCAAGAAAATTAAATACATATTGCTCAACAACGAAATTTTAAAAAGAAATTTTATTAATTTATACTTTTTATTAAAAATTATTCATTGTTTTTCTAGAAAGATTCTTCTATAGCATAGAAATATTTATTAAAAGATGTTTTTCTCTAAATTGAGAGATGTAAAATTTATTGCATAGTAAATTATGAATAGTTCGATTAAAATAACCAAACCAGGTAAGGAAAATTTGATTAATCAAACTTAAAAATTAAAAAAAAAACATGAATCCCTTTAACTCTTTATAAGGCCGTGGAAAATATGCTTCCCACCAAATTTATCAATCTTTGTATGAATTTTACGACTCTTTTTTATAGTTTTTATGAAATATTTTCATCAATTCATTCCTTGAATTCCTCATTATATGCCCACATATTCATAACTTAAGTAATTACGAAATACAGTACTCTTATAAAAATGAATGTTTATCAATTAATTTATAATTTTCCGAATTACTAAAGCATATCATTATATATCAAACTCTTGAATATATGATCGATTTTAATGCATATGCTATTTCCGAATAACAATTAATAAATGTAGAAAAGATAACCGAAAGATGTAATCATGACATTCCTGAGAGTTCCAAAATGTAAAAATAGGTTCAAAGGCAGAGTAAAAAAAAAAGTGTCTGCATTTTGTTAAAACAATTAAGAATCAGTGAGAGGTACATTTCAATAAAATATTCTAAGTATATCGATAATTACTAATTACCTCAGCAAATAATAAATAATCTCGACCTTTGCGACACTGGCAAAGCCCGCTCAAATCAGAGATTTAAAAATCAGATTCATATCGGGAGCTAAGGAAGGTCAATTTAACAGCAAGGAAAAATGTTTTGAAAAGAATAATAGAGGATATTTTATATTCTTTTCTTTCTAAAGATTTCTTTATTGAAAAGATGTCATCACAACAGGTAAATATATTGCTGTCACCCCGAAACGCAGAGGGAATCTAGTAGTCATATATGGTATTTTAGGCTGCTAACGAAGTCCTAACTCTCCCTCGGATGCAACTACTTAACTGACTCCATTTTCGGATGCAAATGGAAAAAAACCGTTTCTATTTCATTTCCAATCAAAGCTTGTCTGTCAGCTTTGGAGAAAGTGCAATAAATGACACTACACGGTGCAAACTTCTAAGGTTAAAAATATTGTCAGGAGGACTTACCTGACACCTCAAAAATTTATCTGTTCCCCTTTTAGAAGTGTGCTTTCTTTTATCGACGAATTAAAAAATATATATGTAGATTATTATCATTTACTTGCCTTTTCCTTTCCGCTCGGCGAAATACAAATTATGACGCAGCCGTGGCCAGTTGAAGAAGAGTCCTGGCAGCTTCCCATTTTGCTGCTTTTTCTTCTTCTGTTTCTTCCTGTCTTCCCAATTTTATCTAAATTATGAAAATATTATCGAATTAATAAGCCGACAGATAACAAGAGACATGAAATGACGTTAGATTCGATTTTTAATGATATCAGAACAGTTTATTTATCTGTTGAAATTTGTCTTTAAAACTGGTAAAATTTTAAGATTATGATCAGTAATTTATTAAAAAACGCTATCTTCGTTATTGTAATGGATTTGAAATCTGTTTCAATTTGAAAGAAATATTTTTTCTGGGTTTATTTTCTTCATAATGATTTTTTTTAAAATATATATATATATTATCACATGTTTTGTTTAGCAACCATTAGTAAGAAATTTAATATATTTTTTAGATAGGGGCAAAAAAAAAAAAAGATTTTTGTGAACATTAAAACAATAATTGGGTAGTATTTGAGGCAAACATACTACATCCCAGAAAACCAATACATTCAGGATAGTCAATTTAATTTGGTCATAATATCTAAGTTCAAACAGTTAATATTAAACTCGAACATCTTGAAGGGAAAAAAATAGTTTTATTGAAGTAAAGAATACTTTTTATTTCTTTTAAATCAATGAATGATCTAATAAGTAACATTTTTTTTCTTTGCGGAACCTCTGTCCTATGTGTTATAGTTAGTGAAATATTCTTTAGTTAATAATATAAATAAGTTAGGTCCATTTTTTGGGACTAAAACAGAGTCAGTTATAAATATCGGAACATTACTATCTTATCGAAACGCACTACTTTAGCTCATTCCATTGCCTGTCTAAAAGAATATATACCAATCAGCGTTCGGAGTTTCCCCAAGACAGATTAACCTAAATTTTTGATTATCCAACAATAGTAACATTCAAAATTTCAGTTCCATCAGAGGAAATAGAAATGACGATTTTAATTTTAATTTTTTTATTTAAGAAATGATATTTATTTCGAGGTATTTATTTCAAGAATATTTCACTGAATATGATTCTTTAGGAAAAATGCAATGTATAATTATAGATTTCAGAAGTACACTTTTGATTTTGATTTTTTTTGGAAGTACATCTATTGATTCAATCAAAATAAAAAGTTATTTATGTCATTTAAATCCTTTTGGAAGTGAAACAAAAATTGACTATTTTGAGACATTAGTGAAATTTTTATTGATTAGTTCTTTAAATATTGATTCATTTGTAAATATATTCTTCTAATGTGCATAAGATTCAGTGCTGAACAATGCTATTTCCTGTATACATATTAAAAAAAAGAAGAAAAAAACTTGCTTGATTTCATCAGAAAAAAAAATTGTTTTAATTAAAGCTGAATCAGCTTCTCTTTAATTTAAAACTAAGGAAGCTGATGTATTTTTATGAAAGCTAAGAGAAAAATAGAGACACACATAGGACAATGAACAAAATGATTTAAGGCTTCTTTAATTGTATGAGTTATAAAACCACCAAAATTTAAAGATTTAAACATATTTATCTGAATGAGATATTGATATACCAAGTTTCGTAAAATATTGAATTGAAAATTCTGGTTAGTATAAATAATTGCAAACCAGTTGATTGCCAAAGGCGGCTATTTAAAATAAGGGTAAAATAATTAATGGAAATTTTTTTTATCAGAAAAAAAACATTGTTAAGAGAAACTATCTAATGTTATGATTTTAATTAAATAAGATTTCGAGATCAGCAATTGGATATGAGTAATACAATTGACTTTTAGTCTTCGACTTACATTTTGCTGCTCGTTCTCCTTCTGGAGAGACACTAGACGATGCGTATGAGGAGGCGCTGAAAAAAAAATTATTATATTAATGGAAATCGATGAATTACATAAAATGTTTCGATTTTAATGAAAGAGCGTAAAAACATGAAATTGTTAAAACGAATATTGATGTCCGCTCATATAAAAATGAACTTGATCAATCCTAAATATCAAAATTTCTCATATTTCAGAATTAAAATGTCTCTACTCAAAAAGTAAATTAGAAATAAAAAATAACTTTATATCAAAACGTAAAAACTTATTAATGCTAAATATTTGACTCCTAATTTTTTTGAGTATACCTGTTTTAATTTTCAAATATAAAATTCAACTTCTAGGATGTTTCGTGGTTAACTTAAATCCGAAAGTTGTTAAAACATATAATTAGTAATAAAAAAAATATATTTTCTTAAATTATCTAAACTTCTTCCAAAAAGACAAAAGAGAAATGATTTTGCTTATTTCTC
>JAPMOR010010227.1:0-10578 GCA_026543865.1 Argiope aurantia | reverse complement strand
GCAAGTAATATTTCAGATATTTTAATTCCCAAATGGGAAAAAAGGAATTAAGAAGCCCATTATTTGATATATTTCTTAGCGTTATCTTTATTTGTCAGACCAGTAAAAAAAAAAAAAAAAAAAAAAACTAGCCTACCAATATATTTTTTGAGATTTCTAAAGCTCCTACACTTTCCAGTAGTCGGAACCCACCCATCTAAACCTTAAGAAAGCTAATATCGTCTCTCCATATAGCATCGTCATCTGTTTTCCCCTCTAAAAAAACTTTTTTGAAAAAGAACACGTCTAAAAAAAGTAATAATAAGGCACGTAAGTTTGTTAGCGGCTTCTTCTCTCCTCCCCCCCTCCTCCGCTTCTCCCCAACGGTGGTCAACCCAGGAAGCGAGGAGGCCTACACGGAGATGTATATCGGACAGGGCTAATTATTAATTAACCGGGAGTCCCGTCCGTACACATCCGAACCACTTGAACCGGGATGGATGGAGAGATAAGAGAGATCCAAGGTGACTCACGTTTTCGGGGCGCATGATGTTGCTATCTGCAAGGCTGAATGGGCCGCCTCGGAGTCTGGTTAGCAACGGCATGTTCCGCAGCTTAGGGCGCCCTTTTTGGAGAGCCCTTCTCGGCGCACGCTTGCCGCGGATCGATGCGCGGGACCCGCCTCGCCCCTGGCAGTAGCCCCATCTCTCTCTCTCCGTGATGCGTGGACGCGTTGCGATATTTGTTAGGTTGCTTCATACGTTCATTTTTTATTATAATTTTATTTCTTTATTTTTTTTTAATGTTTTTCCGTTTTGTTTTCGCGAAAGCGATGGGGAGTAGGAAGAGAAAGGTCGTTGTATTAAATTGGCTACATAAAGGGCAATTAAGAGTACTAACTGAATTCTCGCATATCGGGAAGGTGCGGTTTTTAAAAATCACGCTCCCAGTTTTACTCTTTTTTATTATTGTTTATTGGCTGTTTGTTTTTAACTTGCTCAGTCTTTTGTTTAGCTGTAGAATATATGCCATCGCGTTTAATTTTTGAAACTTGGGATGATTTTTTTTGTTTGGGGCTTCGTGATCATCACAAACCTTTGTTGTGTGTAAGTTTTAAAACTGTTCTGGTAACTTTTTAGATAGAAAAAAGAAGAAAAAAAGACAAAATGCGTTTTTGTAAAACTAAAACTAAAAGATAGTATTGAAGCAGAATAAACGGTTAGTCACACTTTTGTAAGGTTCTTAAAATACATTTTCTATTTCTCATACTTTTTCCTCTAAAACTAAATATTTCAACTTTATCTGAAACAGATGAAGAATAAAGCAATATGCCGGTTACATGAAAGCAATTGAAAATAAAACAAAATTCGTCCTTTTTTAAGACAAATGAAATTAATTTACTTTTAATTATAGAAGTCTTTGAATGCTTATTCTAAAGCTAAAATAAAATTCAACTTTGGAATCCAGATAATAAATTAATGCACATACCCCTTCCCATCCCGACCTTAAGCAAATTGCTTATAGCAGCAATTAAAATGTTTCAAAACAACAATAAACATATTGTTATATATGATGCTTAAAATGTATTTAAAAAAAAGGCAACTAAATTAGAGGAATAATTACATATTACATTTTCAATTCAATTAAACTTTTGATATTGAAAATCTAATTTTCTGTATTTTATGGTATGAAAATAGTTTATAGGCGATTACGTGTTCCGATTTTTTTATAGGGAGAAAAAAAACATTAACTTAAAAATATCGATTACCTTTTTTAAATAATTCAAAGTCATCCGTCGTACATTACCTTTCGAACTACATCCATTATGAATTTATGTTCCTCCTTCTCCTGTTGCACAGTGTGACACGAGCATCTCCTCATCATAATTTGGAATAGCAATTATAATCTGTAAGTTTAGAGGAAAATTTAATTGAAACTAGTTTAGATGAGCGCATAAAGCTCTAAAGTTATAAAATTTGGTAAATTTGTTAAATTAATATTTTTATTATATAATTATCAATAGAAAATATGGGTGGAAATGGGAGAAAATATTTGATCATTATGGGTGGAAGAGAAATTTAATGGAATTACGTTGCACATGCCTTTTACTATGGAGACTGAATTAACTATTTTAATTACCAACGGGAATAATGTTAAGACATTTTAATCCACCAGATTGATAATAGAGTTAGTAAATTCTCAGTCTTTTTACGGACAGAAAATCTAACGTAAGTATTGGCAATAGTTTTTTTTTTTTTTTTTTTTTCCCTAGAGCTGGGTACAGCTGGATCATACCAAAACATCCATAGACTTTAGCTTTTAATATTATTAAAGATTGACGTTTAATAAGTATCGTTTTGTTAGTGAACGTTTATTCTAATTTTTATTTCGTTTAGATAGTGTATATAAATATTTTTAAAATTGAAGTTCTCTCATTTTAAGAGCTTATATTAATTATGAATGGGATGATATTTATGCACCCTATAAGTCTGTTAAAATATTAAAAAGTGGGGGGGGGAATCAATTTAAAAAAAAAAAATACTATCATTATTTCAAATATAGTATTTTTCGACTTATACTATAATTTGTAATTGCGTGAAATAATTGTTTTTCTAGCCATTTATTGTGCATTATTTGCTTAGGACTTAGCAGTTACAGATCTTAACCTACTGCCACTTAACATATACCACGAATCCGGATCGTATATGGAATTTCCTTTATAATTTGTTAAAGTAAATCAGTTTTAACATTTAAGACACGAATTCTGGATTGCAAAATTTTAGCAGTGTCTTGTTTTATCAATTTATAAATGTGAATTGATAAAATGACCCAGAAATATATTTTAATTGAAAACATAAGAGTAAAAATTTCACATTTACATGCTTAATTAAATTTGTTTTTCATTAGTGCTTCTTGAACGTTTTTATATAGCTGCTAATGCTTGTAATCGGCCGAATAAAGATCGCGAATGAAAAAAGTTATTAGTATATGGGAATGATCGCCGCGAAATTTTTTTCACACATTGTCTAATATTATTCCCCATATGAAGTAGTAGATCTTTGAAAGTATCATGAAGTCCATGAATGCTGAGATTTTTATTTTCACACGTGAGAGTTATATGCTTCATAGCATATTGACTTCAAGGAAATTGACACTTAAGTGGCAACTATATACATAGGCGTATATTAATTACAAAAGAATCTTGGTTATCTTTTTCCCGATCGATTGAAATCCAATTTGACATGAAGTTGCAGTTGTAATAATAAGATCATATACGAAATTTTAGTTATTTAAACTATTATGTTTTTGAGCTATCGTATTTACATGCTGATAGACGATCAACTCCTTGGTAGATTTGATTCTAAATTTGATACGTACGTACACTTTAGATCGTACATCAAATTTTATCCAACAATCTCTTTATTTTGCAGTTACATGTTAAACTATATTTCCGCAGACGGTCAGGCAGATTTCCTCTGAATGAATTTTGTTCAAAATTTGGTGCCAAAAACCACAAACCAATTTTCATCCGTTTCACTTGGCAGACAGATATAATTCCAAAAATGCATTTTTTTGTATTCAGAGAGCTCTGAAGTGTGGATATTCTTTAAAATTTCGAGTTCGATTTAATGTTTTCAATACTTTTCTTCTTCATATGCGAAAAAGTAAAGAGGTGAAAAATGATATATTTCCAATTATATGATTGAGAATCAGATAATTGGATCCTTCCTTATGGCATCTTCAAATAACCTGTTTTTCTGCTGTAATAAGAGCAATTTTAAAACTTACTTTCTATCATTACTACTATTAATTTTCCTCTAACTACTGATTTTTTAAAACATTATTTAGATACAGTGTTTACAAAAGTTTTACAGTGAGACAAAGCGAAATGTTATTTATATGTTACTGTATAATAATAATTTAATATAATTCTGTGCTTTAATAATAACATTAAAGACATTAGCCAATTAGAATTTAACAGAAGATAGATTAACATCAAGCCTTTAGAAATCATCTGATAAGCACTTAGTGGCTTGAATCTAGTTTTCTAATGCTGCTACGTCAATGTAACTAGTAGCGTAAGTTAGAGGAAACGCATGTACTTTTTCTTCTTCTTTTTTTTTTTAATCTTTTGATTTCTTTTGTTATCTCAGAACGCCAGAAAAAAGAATTTAAATTCGAATGTCCTGATATAATTTTAAAGAATGTTGATCATATTCAGATACTCTACTTTCTTCAGTCTACATATATGTGAAGGAATGTTATAATTTTAAGTTAAGGTTGGCTTTTCTTTTTCTTTTTTATAAAATAGACGCAAATTAAATACTGGATTTTTAAATTTAAAAAGATTGATGAATTCATCGAACATTTAAGTTATACGGAAGGGTTTCGAACGAATGATGTGTTGATTTAACAAAAAGAAAAAAGTGAAAACTCGTACCTACAGCATATGCTTTCACATGTGTCTTATTTACTCTCTAACATTTTTCACGCCAAATCTTTTTAAAAAATTTCTGTGATCCTTCGGTATAATAGTGTGTTCAAGAGACGCGTAGAAAAAAAAAAGCCTGGGGTATTCGCCAATCCAGAAAGTTTCCTGCAGTGGTAATTGGATCGCAATGAGATCGCCTCGCTTGTTTTCAAAAGATACGAAGGAAGTCCGGTTGTATTCCATTCTATATGTCTCCAGTGAAAATAAAATCACTGATATGATATATATGTGCCCTTTTGTAAACAGAAAATATACCTTTTATTGTTGTTTTATTGGCGGCGAGTAAAGGAAAGGGGAAAAAAACTGTTTTTTTATCGATTTCCATTGAAACAACAGTTTTGCTTTTGTTTGTTGTTTCTTATCCCTGTCATTTTTCCCTCCACTTCCAATCCTATTGCTTCAAGCTCAATGATTGCGACTTCTTTTATATATGTTCATGTCTTCTTCCCCCCCCCGCGTCCCCTCAATTTTCTAGATAGTGGGAGGTCGGTTGGAAAAGCATTTATCCTTTCTTATTCTTGTGGAAAGCGTAAATATGTGCATCATTTCTTCTCTTGAAGTATCAATGCTATGTTAATCTCTTTTAGAAGTTATCGAAGCAATATGGTTTGACTCATATGCTGTAATTTTTTTTTCTCTCTCTCTCTCCATCCCTTATGTTTAATAATTTTTTTTGAAGAAAAATTCTACATACTCGAATGTTACACTGTTTACATTGATGCCATTTAAAAATAAAATGTTTCTTGTACTAACAATTTAAGAGGAGTATTTATTTTTTTAATAATTAAACTAGGTGATTTTTAATTTTCCTTTTTAGGTATTTAATTTCCTTTTCTGAAATTTTTAATATATAGATAATATATTTTTGTATGGATTCGTACTGGGAAATCTTTATGTTTGGAAATTAATCTGTGTTAAATAAGAGTAATTTGAGAAATGCCTTTCTCATATAAATATACATTTGATATAATTCAGTAACTGTGGTGGTCTTTTTAAATACGGCTAATCACACTGTTACCATAGAACTAAGCCGTATAAACATGGATTATTGTGACTGGTTTAAAAGTAGCACACAACTGGGATGGTCTGTTGTGCATGTATTTGTGTGTGTTTTATCCCCTTGGACATTAAAGAGTTGATGGTCTATTGGAAAGATCTCGGCTTCGGAACTGAGAGGGGGGGGGAATCTGTGCTCTAAATCCGATTCCTGTAAACATTAATCGTGTTTGCTGGGCTGGGACACGCTAAATCTGACAGTGTGAGTCAAACGTTCCCCTTCTTTTGTGGTGTGGAAAGGAGGGAGGCAGCTAAAATTCTCCTCATCTAACCAAAATTGATCTAAAATTAAGAGGTCTTTTTCAAAAGAACTCTTCTGTTGCTTCAAGATGGGACGGAAATATAAATAAACTAAATTTATTTTGGTTGTTTATTAAAATGATAAATCTCTTTATTATACTTGTAAATACTGATTTATTAGATTGATAAATTCCTTTGGGCATAAAAAAATTAGTGAATTATTGTCGTTTGAATTTTTTTCCATTAAAAACTGATTTTTATTTGCATTTTTGCCAAACTTTTTTTAAAAAAATGTTATAACTGCCTGCCTTTAGAGACTAATTCGTTCATCAGGAATATTTATTGTGTACAGATTCAAGCTACTAGTGCGTTATTTGATATTCATGATTTCTTCACCAAAGCATTTTAAACTTCAAATTGTTATAAAATTTTCAGTGGTGCTATTTTTGTAATCTGACACTTTCTGAGAATCTCGTATAGATTCAATCGCATGAAAGTCATTATTTTCTTCATCATCAAGTATGTAATTTGCGCTATCTTACACGACAATTTCCCTTCTTGATTTTCATACAAAATGTGTTGTTGATGCCAGCATTAAAGTGGTGAGCGAATTTTGCATATATTATGTGAACACATGGATGTTATCTGGATTTAAACATGCGAATTTGAAAGAATAAAGGATAGCAAATATATTCATTCAGCATGCCTGATATATTTCCTGATAGATTTAATATCTTAGAGCTGCTTTTGGTAGACTCCATGATAAGATATAGTAGTAAATATTTTTTGAAACATTGCTGAGGAATACTGAAAAAGTTAATGGAATCTTTTTTTAAAAACTTTTATCAAAGGAAGGAAAATGGGTTATTAACTATATATAGAAAGAATGAAGATGGTTTGAGTTTCATTTCTACGCTGAAAAGTATTTTTAGAAATTATAAATTTAAATATTTTGAAATTATTAAAATCAAAGACGAAATTGCGTAACAGTTAAATTGCTATCATTGGAAAGAAATTTTAAAAAGAGCATAAAGATCTTTTTTTGTGTGTGTGTATGATAATATTCCCTAAAGTTGTCGCGACAAACACTAATATATCGCTTAATTTTTAATTAATTAAAATTCTGATTAAAAATTTTGAAAGATTGTCTGGAATTGCATACTTTTATTAGCTTGAATATGCTTGTATCAAATTTTTTAGATCTAGGATCAGCGGCCTGCCTTGTTGAACATCAGCAGGCATGTGTATATATATTTGTTTTTATTTTTAACTAGCCGCCTTTGGCGACCAGCCGGTTCGCCAATATTACCACTCGCTACAATTTTCAATTAAATATTTTAAGTAACTGGTCTCTTAATAGATTCTCAAACAAAACATTTTTAATTTTCAAATTTTGATAGTCATATGACACTTATACTGTTGTTTAGATCGTTTCGTTCAATTTACTGTATATATATATTTTGCTAATTTGTTGTCATTTTAGGTAAAACTTCAATTTTAATCTAAAGTGGAAATGATGAAATTACAATTAATATAAAGATATTTTTTAATAAAAACCAAGCGTTTTATTTTATTTATCATCTTTATTGTTTTTTATTTATTTATTATTATTGAATATGAGTATTGCAAACAGAATTGCTCGGTATTTAAGTCTTATGTGAACTAGAAAATATTTTTCATAATTTATGTAATATTTCAAAAAATAATTCAATAAAAATTTCTCAGATTCAGCATAAAATTCAGTTTTTAGTTTTGCTTTCAAAAGGATTGAAATGAAATCAATAATGATATTTTGTTCCGGCCTATAAATATATTTCAAAAATTATGAAGTCTAAATTTAATGCAGAAAGGTATCATATTCTGAGAAATATTCTGGACACACCAAATTTTAAATAAATGAATGAATGTTTCTATTTTCCACGATCAATTAAGACTTATTTATGATGTTTTGAATGTTAAAAAAATTTAGAAAAACTCAACATTCTCATAATCTTAGGCCAATTAATCTTGAGAAACCTGCGCGCTGATTGGCGAATTTTCTTTGAAACGATCGATGGAAAATCTAAAATTATCATTTTTTTATTGAATAGTGATATTCAAAATTTTCATAAATCAGTCAGTTTAAGTGATTCATTTAGTTGATTGGAAATTAACTCTTTTTATTTAAAATATTAGTGTTTCAAGAACAATTTGTTAAACGTGATTTTCATAGCAGAAGCTTTATGTAAAATCAAAAATTCATTATTTATTAGAGCATTTATTGAATCAAGTTACATAAAATATAATCATTTTCCATTTAGACCATTTTAACAGATCTGTGTCTTACGAAAGGTTTACAAATTAGCTGTGTGGCCCTGATTTGAATGGATGTCCTGTCCATATTAAACAAAACTTGCCTTAAAATAAAACTGATTTATTGGATTAATAAGATAGAGGGTGTAAAAGATCATAAAATAATTTTTCTTGAATTTATTTTTTTAGAAAAAATAATATTTCATATTTGTTTCATTTCCTACACACGTGCCGAAAATTATATTTTTGCAGATTTCATTTCCAAAATGATTTAATTTATTTTTAGTTCGAGCTTTAATCAATGTGATGGCAACACTTTGAAAAAAGCTAATTTTTCCCCATGAATGCGAAACGTGCTCGTGCAGCTTAAATTTTATTTTTATTTTGTACGAAAAAAATTGTTGGAAAAATAGTTAAAATATTTATTTAAAAATTCATTGAAAATAGAAATTTAATTCTAAGGTTAAAACTTTGGTATCATTTAAAAGATAAATTTTTAATCTTTAACTTCATGTAAAAATCTTTTTTGTGCGGTAATATTTTCGTAAGTTATAGCAGAAACGCGCCAAAATTTCGCTTAAATTTAAATAAATAAAATTTTGATTAAAAATTCCAAAAAATAACCCCCAGGTGCACATTCCAGGCCTACAAGGTATACACGTGCCAAAATTGGTAGCTGTAGGTTGAATGGTCTGGCCTGTAGAGCGCCAACACACACACACACACATTGAGCTTTATTATAAGTATAGATATAGATAAAGATGCTTGAAAATGTATTCACTTTATTGCGCTTTCTATTATTAATTTCTATATTCCATGAATCCAATTGTTTTCTCTATAAAATGAAATTCCTCTGATAATGAGCAATAAAATGTGTGTTAGAACAATTTTTCAGAAAAATGACTCATATAAAATTGACAAATCTATCCTATCTATTGTTCAGTATTTATACGAGTCGAATTAAATCTTGTTAACATTGTATGACAAGACAAGAAGTATGTGTCACTGCATTTTAAGATGGAATTCACTCGAACTTTCCTGACTTGGATTTCTTTTTGGATAGTTTGAAAAAAATTGCATGACATACTATCTTATTAAATCATTTTAATATCTCATGAATTTGAAAGGACAGCTTCAGTATACTTTTATAAAACTTCCAATAATAAATAACTAGACTTATTATTATAATTAACGATTTTCTGTAATTCATGATATGATTGTAGTGTTAAGTTATTATGAAAATTTTTTCCTTTACTCTAATGTGCCTTCTTCCGACAATAATTATTTTTTACTTAATGGTAAAGATAATTATAGCTTTTAACGCAGTGGAATAAAATTTGCTAATTACCTTCTGTCAGAAAAACATTAAATACGATCCATTCTTTTTAAATGGTCCTGCCTCTTAAAGATTTCTCATCCAATAAGCATATATTTCATCTACAGGTCTGACCACTTACTGTCACTGATCTTGATAGTTGTGTTTGATCGATTCCGTACTAAAAATTTTCATCTGTCTGACCTTTCAAATAGACTCGAGGGAGAGAGAACGCAGTTCTAACTGTATCTGCAACTGTATCAATTGCCGCTAACAATTCGATAGAGTGGCTGCATGAAATCAGCGAGGCGGAGGACCTTCGACAGTCGATGATGGAACGAGGTCGGGGGGAGGTGAGGGGGAGAGACAAAGTCTCGTAATTACGATCATTACGGTGAGAGCACTAATTACTGGATAACTCTCTTCCCCGTTGTTGCGATTTAACGCTGTCAGCCGCCGCGTTCGGCCCGATGCACCCGATTCTTGAAACCGGATAAAGGCCCTCTCCGCCCCGCCAATCTATATCATCCTGGAAACTCGCTGTCCAAGAACATGAAGTGGCCAATTAGGGGAGGCTTCCAGTGTTGCATTGTTTGGCACGGAAGAAAATGAATGTCTTCATTTGCAGTCAGCCGCTAACGATTCGTTGGCAGAAGAGGACCGTTGCGCGATTAAAAAGGCGGCTGGCATCTAAGTGGTTGGAACACTTCTAACTCGATGTCTTAAACTGATGGTAAAGGTATTGCCAAAGCAAGGAATTCAAAAAGAACTTAACCACTTTCGGTATTGTTTGAGGGTGGTTTTGAAACACTCGGAACTGCACTAATTATTCGGATGCCACGAGTTAGTCTTTTGTTGTGGAATAGGTAGTTGATGAGTGGATGTGTCATCAAATTGCTCCATCGCTTCAGATCTTCTTTAAAAGGGAAAACGTTCTCTCTCTCTCTCTCTCTCTCTTTTTATGCGTCGACTTTTTCTTGGCATGATGTTAAGAGGCCTTTTTTTGCAAGATTCTGTACGAAGTTTGTAACTATCTGATTTGAAATCTTTAAAATTTACCCGTAAAACAAACTTATAAATTGGAATGCTTTGGGATTTTAATGTTCTGGTTTTCTTTAGAGTATTTTCAGTTTTGTAAGTGGAATGCTTTCATATCATTATTTTATCCTTTTATGTTGGACGTCAATTGTCATTTGCTTTTTTT
>JAPMOR010010223.1:0-38632 GCA_026543865.1 Argiope aurantia | reverse complement strand
CTACAGGTGTGAAGTGACAGAAATATTAGTGGGATCAGAAGGTAATGTCGTTTCTGCCATGTCGATATTCGTTGTCAGTTATTAGCTCATTGTATAATTCAAAGTCGTACCAAACTCATTTTAAGGCTAGAGTGACTTGTTGGTTCATAAATAATAAATCTTAATCTTTTTGCTATTTATGTTGAAATAGGCAGCTAAATAGCAGCAGCCGGATATGTACTGAGAAGTACATATCCGGCACTATATGTTTTTTGAGCTTCAGATGGGTAGTAACGCAACTGTTGCTACTAAAAAAAAAAAAAAAAAACTGCGATGTTCATCGAAACGTATTAGACGTTCGTAAAAGCAAAATGCAATTTTCTTCAAATTTGGTAATTTCGATCTTTCCGAACTCGACGCGATCACGAAGACCAATAACTTTAGACGATGACATATTAAGAGCGGAATCGGAAGCAAATCCGTGTCAGGCAATCGCCGAAGTATCAAAGACTCTTAAATAACCTGGTTCGACCACCAAGAACATTTGCAGCAGATTGGTAAAGCAGTTTGTTTTAGCTTTAGTTATTTCAGTAAAGCAGTTTGTTTTAGCTTTAGTTTCCTTTTTGAAACAACATAGGGCAATTTTGAGATCGACCGCGTAATTTTGAATCGCGGTCAGATGACATATGAACTGACACACGTTCTCCAAACTTCCACACCCCAATAATGGGAGAACGTTTGACCTCGACGGATTTAACGTACACCAGACCCGCTTACACGACGATTCTTCGATAGAATCTGGCTTCGAACCTGAACCCCTCCAATTCCGAAGCCGAGACCTTTCCACCAAGCCACCGCAGCCCCAAAGCAAAATTGGTAATGTAATCAGAGCAGGTGTTTGAGTCCTGCACAACCTGCCCGAAGAAAACAAAATTAAACAATCCACTATATGCAGCCTACTGCTTCAGCCGCACTATACAGAAAGCGTTTTTTAATTGTTTAATCACTGGAGATGACAAATGAGGCATTCTTGATAATCCAAAGCATAAAAGGTGGTGACTCTCTTCCCCAAAAGTGTTTTTGTACGTTCGTGGAGTATTCCCATTGCCGTTTATTTTGAAGTGCTGAAATTGTGAATACAGACATTTACTGTGAACAATTGGATAGACTAAAACAATGTTTAATTGAAAAGTTCCCAATGGTTCTCAACAGAAAAGGTGTTATTCTGCAACACAATAATAGACCGCTTTGCACAAGGCGAACCTTGGAAAAAAAATTAATTGGAAAAATTAATTGCATTGAATTGGATTGGGAGGTATTAGCTCACCCAATATTGCGCCATCGGATTCACTACAACATTTTTTAAGTGGCAAAAAAATTGTCAGTTCGGATGTTGCCCAAAATACCATCTCCAGATATTTTGATTCTTAAATCAATTGATTTTAATCGATCCATCATTGAAAATTTGCACACTGGATGGTAAAAGAATGTTAATAACTAAGTTACGTTAGTGATTAAAAATAAAAAAAAATTTAAAAAAAAACTTGGTAAAAATTTGAAATTAATGTAGAAAAATATTATTTTCCGGTCCAAATAATAATAGAAAAAAAAATGTTGAAATGCTCTAATAACTGAAATCTGATTTATTATGATCTAACTTAGTATTTCGCTTTATTATTAGCTTTACTTACTACTCAGCCTTTATTGGTAGATTTATTTTTAAAAAAACAATAATAAATTATCTAAATGGAGATTTTATTAGTTGAAAAACGATAAAATACAAAAACTTTTATTTTTGCTTCATTAAAATTCATTTAAAAGAAGGTTATCGGATTATAACCTGAAATTAATAGATTTCCATACAGAATTTAAGAAATTTTAGCTTGTATCTACATTCAGACTTAAATATGTACATCCTAATAATCACAAACGGGAATAAAATCAGGCTATAAATTATAACATTTATCTGAAGAAAGAAGGCTTAAATTCTATTTTTAATATATTTCGATAAAAAGAAAAGCTTAAATGATGACATATTTCTTTAGAGAACAAGACTCAAGATCTTTGATCCGGCTACAGTTATAGGACCTGATATCGTACTGTTCATTTGAAGTATGTTACATAAAAAGTAATTTTTTCTAATGCCTTCAAATATTGATTGTTAATTAATCAAATATTGATGTTTTTTCAACTATCATCCTTCAGAAAAATAAAATAAGGCTAAGCTCCGTGAAAGAAATCGAAAGACAAACTATTGTATTAAGTGGATGTTTCTTCAAAGAATCCCCTGAAAATAGTGGAAACCACCTCTATTATGTGAAGGACACGAAAAGATTATATCAATTTAAATCTTAATTCAAAGAATACTTGTATCATACACATTCATACTCACATTAGCTTTGACACTTAGCTAGAAAAAAAAAATGTGGTTGTTTAGTTTAGTTATATTAACGTCTCGTTTTAAAGAAAAACCAGGGCTATTTCGGGACGGTCCTCGTGATTTTGAACCGCTTTCAGATGACGAGGACGACACCTGAGATTGCATCCACTTTACCAAAATTCCACACCACACCAGCGGAAGGACGTTTTGTCCCGACGGTTTAACATGCACCAGATTCGCTTACACGACTGTTCGTTGGTGGAATCGGATCTCGAAATTGAAATTCTCCGGTTCTGGTCGAGAATTACCACAAGGCCACCACGGCCCTAAATAAATTGTGGAAATACGGTTCTTAAAAACTTTTACTTTTATCACTTCCACTGCAAATAAGATTTTTTTTTTCAATCAATACCGATATTCTTATAAGCCATCTTTAAGTCAGAACTTTTCTTTGTTTGACGTTAACAACAATATTGAGAAAATCGGATTCAAAATGGGGATTAAAATTTTTTACGTATGTTTCATTTTGCTAATAATGGATATTTATCTGAATCATTTTAGAGTAAGAGACATAATTAATCAATTCAGTTTTAGTTATGCTTATGAGATTAATTTTTGTTTCTCTAAAGAAAGCATCAGAAAAATTTAAAATCAGATCATAATTCCCCGGATTAATAATCACATTTTCAAAAAAATTCTTTCCAGTTTATAAAATTAATACTGAATATTCTTAAAATATTTCACTATGAAATGCAGCAACTTATTTTTTATGATACTTATAATTATATAAATAATCTGATAAGAAATCACTATTAATGATATTAAATTGAATGATTTTGAGGATATAAAATAAACAAAACTGCATTCAATAATTCGATGGAAAAATTATTTAGTTCAAGTGGCGAATTTCCCTTCTTTCAATGTTTTATTCTGTATTAATTGCTGCAATTTTATAAGATAATAATTGTAAGTATTTCAACCGATTGCTAAAATAAAAGAAATACCATACATTTTCCATTTTCAACATTCATATGTTTTCGGTAAATCATAAATTGTTTTCAAATTTGACTGATGCTCAAAATTCTGCAATAAAAGTTGTAGTAGATAATATGATCTGGAGCAGGAAAAAAAGAATTAAAATATACCATTTTTCAGGTTTTATATTATATTAGCTGGTACTCTACACGATGTTGCCACGAAGAAATAATTTTGGAAATAACATTTGAAATATGAAGCAGCTATCTTGTTTAATTAGGAATAATAGAAAGAGTGATATTTATTTTCTTGTCGGCAATGAATACATTCATTGAAATTGCATGATATTTATAGAAAAAATATAAATAATATTCATTCTATTTTTTTTAAATTTTATTATTCAAGTGTACTTTAGATATATATATATATATATATCCGTCTTCAGCAAAAACAAATAAATTTCTTTGCTGTCCGACTCCTGAGCATCCAATATATAAGGGGACCATGCGAAAAACCTGGATTTTCTTGGTTCAAATAATAAATTGGCAAAATTTTTTTGCCATCGGATGAATAGTATGGCAGCCATAAAATACAAACAAACAAAAATTCATTTTTATATATTAGCTATAATAATTGTACTATGCCTATAACTTTTTCACAAGTACAAGCAATAGTTTGGCAATGTTTTAACGCATTAAAATCATATTTTTAAAGCAAATTATCATTTTTAAAAACCCTTACTGAAAATTTTCATTACACAGACAACAGGCACATTACAAGAGAAAAAAAATGCAATTTCTAAAGTAACATGGAAATTATTTATGTTAAGGAATTAGTTTTTTTATGATATTTACTCTCATAATGTGCACTTTTTTAACGGTTGGAAGCTTCCATGAAACGAAATATGGGCCATAAAATCATCTTTCCAATTATGAATATGTTTTATTCAAGATCACGACATAGCCTAACATTTAAGCGAGAGGTTAAAATGATTTAATAATATTATTAAATCTGTTCATATTTGCCATATTTTTTACTTATGAGAAGCGGATAAGCACATTAACATTATGTGACTTTATTGACCAAATTTGCATTTTTTCTTCCCTTGCTCTTCGGAAGCAGGCGTAAATTGGAGCTGAAATCGCTCGTGTCAAGCAATTTAAAAATTTTCCGCCCTTCTGTAAATGATGCAAATAGTTTTGGCACTTCTCCCATAAACACGTTTAATTTCAGTTTATCAGAATACTTTAATTTCTCCAAAGGATCTTTTCCTATTTCTATCTTTGCACGTTTTATTTAGAAGAGCTTCGAAAATATAAATGATTCGTACTTTTTAGAATATGGTGTAGATTAATTAAGCTTAATTTCAGTTATAGTTTGTATCAATATGAACATAATTTTATCAAATAAAGTTTTTTAAATGTTAAATGATAATAGCTCTAAATACAAAGTGAGGCACTTCTATTCTTTGAAGCATGTTATTTTGATAATGAGACTATAATTAGAAATAAATATTTTTTTTATATTAGATGTTTTGCGTAAGTAAATAGATAATTATTAGATTCAGTAAATTGAAAATGAAAACGTAGTCCTCTGTTATCAAATTATCTTATCTATTCATAGTTTTTCAAAATTCATAACTAATCAATTTTTATTTAAGGCTTATATATATTACTTTAAGGCTTATATTTTTGGAACTAGTAAGTAGTATATATATTATATATAACAATATATTATATTAACTATATATATTACTAGATTTTCAGAGCATAATTATTCAATTATATATGAATATCAATAACATGATTATATATATAATGTAATTCTCATTTTAAATACATTTTATTTTAACAAAAAAAAGGCCCTAAGTTAATAGGAGAGGGGTAGAACTTAAAGATAATAGGAAAAAATGGATTTCAAGTATTATGTTAGTCTTAAGAATCTAAAGGCAGGTAATGGATTAAATTTTTATTGCCTCAGTACATTTCTCTGCCGAAACTGAATTCATTTTACAAAATACACTTGACAATTACTAGATCTTTGTGTATAGTGAGACGAAATAAAACATTTTTTATTTAAATCGAAAAATGGCTTAAATGAGGTATCATCAATTACTTTTGTTCAAAAATATTCTTAGCAATTAAAAAATTATTCTGAATTCAAAGATTTTTATATTCTTAATGTCTGTTAGAAAGGTCCAATAATTTTATTTTAAATGAAACAATACACATTTTCGAAATAAAATGCTTATAAAATTGTTTACTTTAAAAACACTCACAACAACAACAACAACAACAAAGTTTTTCAGAAATAACTTGGATAGTGGGATTTGAAAACTTAATGTAATTGCCGCACTCTCAAAAATCCCTTTTCATTATAAAGAAATTTATTTCTCAAGGATTTAAAATTAAATTATAAGAAAATTGAAAGAATTATAAGTAAGTTATACACAAAAATGTAATTTTAGAAATTTTTAGGAATTTTAAATCTAGAACAATAAATACAGACGTGATAATACCTTTGAGAGAATATCTACTTCAGAAGCAGAAGACCATGCATTACTTCTCATTTATTCTATGCTGACATTATGAAACCTAAAGGGGATCTTTCAATGCTAGTAGACATGATGTAGACAATAATAGGCTTTCCACGAATCCTCGAATGGCAGATGATATACGAGCAGCTGAACTTCGTCCTTTTTAAGCAAGATAGTACTTGCTGGTAACCGGAGAATGAGAAGTTTGAAGGATGCAGGAAAATAAATGTATGCTTGAAGGAATCGGTACTTTTAATCATTATTTAAAGGCATGCATAGAAATCTCGGAACTAAGAAATAATCTGAAAGTTGAAAATGAGGACTTAAGTACAGTGCTGATAGTACCAGTTAATCTTAAAATTCTGAAGGACATGATGTTAAAAATTATAATTTTTTCTTACCAACTCTGAAAGTGTTTTGATTTCTGTTGTTGTGGAATGAGAATTTGGAGAAATATTGAGAATTTCAAGGAAATTTTCATTAAGCAATGGTCTCTTCCTTGTGTAATAGGAAGACAAGTGAATGAGAAGAGGAGGAGGAATGACAGTGATTGACCCCTTGGTGGTTTGGGGCGAAATGCCTCGAAGAGGATCTCGGTCAGTGTTAAGGACGGACTTTGCTAAAAAATAGTAGCCGGCCACAACAAACTGGTAGTTGTTGGCGGGGTGGTCGTCGGTACACAAGAAGAAGAAAGGTCTGAGGCGCTCATTCATATAAAAAAAATTAATGAAAGAATGAATGCATCCATTTGGTAAAATTGGGCTCCTCAAAACTAATTACAACTATGTGATGTTTAGGAGTGAAAGTAGACAACTATTCGCATCTGTTGGCAGTGGACGCTCTTCTTTCATAAAGATGCTGAAACACAAGAATGAGTTTACCGATTCGACAGTCATTTAATGGGAAACATTTACTAATTGTAGTTTAGAGAAAACGGGGGATTGCCAGCTTTGGCGTGTTATCGGCAACTTGGCGAAGAAGGGAGTAAAACTACGATTCACCCAACATTTACTTGAATCAGCTCATCCGTTCCCATCTGCAGCCTATAATATACTTCTTCTTGAGTAGAGCCGACCATCCCACCACATCGACAGGATTAGTTGTGGCTGTCTGCTATCTTCAGCATAATCCGTCCATAACACTGACCGATTCACCAAAATGACATCCTTTTCGAGGAAGTTGGTCCCCAGCCACAATGTGGCCAATCACGGACCTTCCTCCCCATCTTCCCATTCAAGCCTATAATATACTCGGGGGTATCTCTGAGTTCCAAATTTGTGTAACAATTCTAAAGAGCTAAAGCGTAGCATTTCAAGGCACATATTCTATAGCACAAAAGTAGTAACTAATTTGATTCCTTCTAATATCTCATACAATTTGGGAAACTGTTAATATTTACAAACTGTTTATATATGAGACTGTAATATAAATTCATATATTTTCTATAAAAATTCCTTGTTAATATACAATATAAAAGATTAGTTTTTCAGCTTTATATTTTTAAATTATAATATCCTTTACCCTTCTAATATAAGTACTACGAACTAATTTGTTAATAAGTAGTATGCAATATAAGTAATTTAATTCTGTGCATGAAATTATTTAATATGAACAGGATTCATTCTTATAATCTTATCATGTCTAAATATTTGAAATAATCTAACAATTCTTAAATTTGTTTTCTTTTTTAAATATATAAATGAATATGTTTTTAATTTAAACATATGGCAGCTTTACCATTTTAAAAGCGCGATGCAAGTGTATATTTTATAAATCATCTTACAAACTTTATGTAATCTATTTGAAAATGTACTTAATGCGCAGAAGCAGTAGGAAGTAGGGATTAAGTTCAGCTTAGCTTAATAAATTATGCTTAATAGATATCAAGATCTTTAATAGTGATGAAGAAAAAAGGCTTTCACCAACCCCTCACCATAGCATAAAATCTTTTAGTATTTATCTGGATTATTATGTTTAGTGCTCAGATAATAAGTTTACAGTTATAGTGTTATCATTTAGTATTCAGTATTTAAATTCGCTTTAGTTTTTAAGTCTATCTCCAGAAAAATGAAACTAAAATGTATCACATTCCATTGAACTGACAAGTGAGAACAAAACTAATGTAAATCATTATTGGAAATATAGAATTCATTTTATTCCTAGTCTGCCATTTGAAAACCAGAACATGTTTTACAAACACAAAAATTAAACAATTAATAATTTTAATTTTAAAACAAAACCGATCGCAGTATAAATCATCTTATTATATTGAAATATGAGTACTAGTTGCAATTTTTTCGAATTTTTAAAAACCCAAGAAGTTAAACATTGATATTTTTAAGTATTATGATCACCAAGGAGAAAATTCCCTTGCCAAGATACGTATTTTACGTATTTTGGAAAGAATGAGAGAACAAGTCAACAACTACCCTCAGTGCCTCGACAAACGCTCTAAACAAAATGCAATCAGTACTGGTAAAGGTTTTTCGTACTTCTAATGCTAAAAGTCTCATTTTATTTTATTTTTACTTTGTGTTTATTTTTATTTTTATATATCCCATTATGATGTCCCTCCGGGGGCACATCCAATTTGGTGGTTGGTTCTCTTCCATATTTCCAATATGGTGGTTGGTTCTCTTCGCCTTGGAGGGCACAAAAATGGTGTGGGGATTTCTTTCTATCGATTACAAGATGTGCCTAGTTCGGAAAGGATTGTGCCATGGCCGGTGAGGGTCCGTAGGACACACCGTTGTTTCCAACAATGCTACCGTGGCGTCCGTTCATTTGGATTTTTTCCGAGTACTTACGGGTGGGTCGGGATATTCAGCTATGTTCTCCCATTAGGATGATCTAAGGTTAGCTAACGATATTATTACTCTAACTTTTAACTGGCGTATATACAGTTTGAGTTTGGTTTTGAAGTTTATGGCAGGAATACAGTGCCAAACATATGGTGGGCGAATGTACAAAGTTTTTGTTTAACTCAATATTGGAAGTGATGACGTTGGGAGAATGGTCATTTTTTTATGTTTTCAAATGTTTTACTTTAGAAACGACAGAAACTTCATCACCTATTTTTGAAATTATGAGAGCTTTACTGCCTATTTTGAAACTGAATCAAATCTGAGGTGTGACACTTGTACTATTATTGTTTTTTACTTCATTTTCTTTGACTGGATATTGTTTCCAACCATGAAAATCCTTCACATTATTTTGTGAACAGAATTTATCGATCAGCTGCTTTTAAAGAGTGAAGAGAACAACTTTAGAAACATTCTATAACCTAGTATCTGGAAATCTCTTTTAAATGGAACTAAGTTACTTATATCAATTTCAGTTCCTTACATTCTAGATAAGTTCTACGTTCTAGAAAATTCGATGAAATTTCAATTGTAAATAAAGGAGAAGTTTTACGTAGATACTAATGTTGAAAGTATAATGTAATATGTTGAGATAATAGTCAGCTTTCATATTTAAAGGTCATACAACAGCTTTAGAAAAAGCAGAAGCTTCATCAATTTCCTTTAAAACTTCGGGAATTTCATTGCCCCATTTGAAGCTAAAGCAGGTGTGTGGTGTGACACTTTCATTGCTATTTGGTTCTTTACTTCAGTCTTATATTTTATACAATATTGTGCGATATTAATCAATATTACCTGATATTATACAATAATATTACGAATTCTTCTCACCGCCCGGTTCTTTTGATGGTGGTAGTAACATGGTGTGAGAACACAATTCGCAGATCTCAGTAGAAAACATTGACATTTATTTACACACGAAGAGACGAACTCAAAGACGACGAGTGCACAGAAGACAAATGTTTACAGCAGACGAACACAAAGACGACGAGTACACAGAAGACAAATGTTTACATCGGAAACTAACACAGGACAGCACAAAGTAGCACACTACATCAGACAGTAGCCCACAAGAAGTAATCATCCACAGCACACGAAGCGACCAGACAGAATCCAGCAGGAGAGGGGTTCATCGGAGTTTAGTTCTACAGGCTCTCCAACGGCTGAACTTCTCGCTGTCTTCTCTCGCTTTAGCTACCGACTCACTACTTCTCACAAATGGCTACTACACACAATATACGCTGCTTCCACAGTAGATAACAGGACTCGGCACACAGCAATTCAACACTCGCTCCACGCAACGTTGGCACTCCTCTATTTCTTCGCTATCCTCTCGAAGACTCATTCTCGTTACTTGTTGGCAACTCCGACTACAATTACGACAACGACATACTACGACACCACTCAGCTTGAGAGTGCAGGCCTTTTATAATTCCCCGTAGGCAGGGCTAAAAGCTTCTAGACCAATCAGGGCGTATCTCGGTTCCTGTTGGATAGATCGAGAAAATTCTCGAAGTTTCGTACATTATCCATTTTGTCGCCACACTCACCAAATTCGTCACCAAGTTTGCCGCCAAGCTCTGATATCGCGGCATCCGACAACCTTCAATACAGATGACTGTTAAACGGTCTTTCTTATGATGACACTATTCGCGATGGGAAGCAAAATTACAGGTTTATAACACTATTGTGAATATTTATCAATGTCATACAATATTGCACAATATTTTATGCAACTAAAGCTTAAAAACCGAACGTTTACAGCATTTTAGGAACAGAATTTCGCCATCAGCTGCTTTAAAAGAGTGAAGAAAACAACTTTTGAAACATTCTGTAATCTGTTCTCCTGGAATATTTTCTTAAACTGATTTCAAGGTGCAAATTTCAACATAATTTAAATTTTTTTCTGCTTGATAAATACAAATTCCGTGAACACATAGAAAATTAACATGCTATGAAATGTATGGTATTAGGAAATTGCTCTTTTTAGAGCTTATAGATATTGAGAAGAAAATGACATTGTGTGTTCCTAAACAATTTAGAAAATGAATTTAAGTTTGTACTGCATTTTTTTTTCTCCTTTAAAAGTCCTAATGATATATACATAGAAATTACCTTACTTAAATTTTTACTGTTTTCAAGTAACCATCATAATTGGATAACCAGATTAATTTAATAAAAAAAAAACCGAAGTTTCAATTTTATCAGAACATCGAATGCAAATGTCACCTTTTCTCAAAAAATAGCACGTAAAATGTTAACAATTATTTAGATATACATCAAAAACTAGGATATATTCATTTTACTCCAATTTATTTAAATTGTCCTAAAATAAAAGTATAAAATGTATGAAACTTCGCTATGTACAGGGTTAGGAGGACTATCTAAGGACTAAGAGTAGATAATGCATCAGCAAAATATTAAGATATTTAAATGATAAAAATGATAGTGTATGTGTATGAATGTGTATGACCACTTGAAACAAGCTTTAAAGTTCCATAGACAGAATCAAACATAGAATCAATCTACTAATTCATACAAATAAATGTTACAAAAAAATTAAAGATATTACTTGAGATAAAGAAGATTTAAAAATATCAGCTGCCAAGAAAATAATACATTTTATAATCACCCTATGTATTCACTAGATTTTCAATTTTAATTTACATTGGTTACATTTTAACCCATGTCTCATTCCATCTTTTAGAATTAAAATTTGATTGCAACATTGAAAAGAAAATTGCTACAAATAACAAAAACGTTAAAATGAAGATGTATTATTTTCTTACCTTTAATACTTGTCATTTTCATTTGTTTTACAATTTGCATCAATAAATTGTATCTGAAACATGACATGTGCTCTCAAATAGGACAGTCAGTCTGATACAATAGTAATAAAATTACATGTCATTAATCAGAGCTTAATTTAAAATTATAAGTAATGTCTACTGAAATCTAAATACATAATTATATGAACCTTATCAAAATTTTAAACCATAACGCAAATAAATCATTTTGAATTGTTTTCAAAACTCATTCATTTCTCATCTCGTAGCAATGGCTGAAAATGCTTACTCTATATGAGATTTTCAGATTTCATAAATTTAATTAAGCCCAAAAGACCGATGATGCAAATGCGTTCCTTTAGTTTTGAATGAATACGCTTTTCAGAGTCTTGGTTGTCAGACGGAAGCCGCGGTTTTTAAATGTATATAAACCGTTTCCACAGTAAGACGACTCCTAAATGCTCAGAATTCTTTTAACTATTGAAATTGTAATAATTTCTGGAGAAATGTTTATTAAACGCCGAAATACACGAAAGTTATTGTTTCTTACATTATTAATAATGTGAATTACTTATAAATAATGCTGAAAGATTCAAACAGTAATGCAATTTTTGTTAATTTATTGTTATGAAAAATGAATTACGATCTTTTAAATGAATAGTGCTTAATTTTTTATTAAGCTTTTGTCATTGAAATTGGGAGAGAAATTAATGTTTCCCAAAACCTTTAGCTGTTAATAAAAATTGTAAATTAGGGCTTTGTAGATTGTTCCGAAAATTGGATTAACTCAATCCAGAACACGATACATTAGACTAATAAAGCACACATATGCTTTTAACGTTTTACGAGAAAATACATTCACTAATAAGTGTTTTCTTCATTTAACCATAATAATAATATTAGAGTCAAAACTAGAACTATTTATTTTGTTAGTGAAAATAGGAATTAGTCAAAAGAGAGAGAAACTTCATATCGCTACTTGTAGAAAACCTATGTAAAAAATTTATACAAATAAATCTTTTAACCTCATATTTTACCACAAATAAATTCATAATTCTCATAGGATTTCGCATTCTTACGTTGGTTTCAAATCATGAGTAAGAATCTTTTAAATATTATTTCTGCCAATCTATTTGAGTAGTTATTTTGAATCCATAAGCAGTTCAATTTCACTAAATTTGTAAGTATAATCAAGCCAAAATTTGCATTTCCATTTCCTTTTGATCATTTTCTTCATCTTCAAATATTTAAATTTCACGCGTCTCATACGTAAGAGCATCTAGATTTCAGTAAGAAAGCTAAACTTCTAATGAAGAATATTACTGAATAAACAATATTTCAATCATTTCAAAAGTAAATCAAATCTAGCAATCTCAAAAAGGCAACATCAAATATTGTTTATTTTTACTTGTAACAAAATGTATTAAAAGCAGAATTATTTCTTTCAAGGAAGATTAATTACTCAGACCATAAAATTAAGTCTCTTATTATTCAAAACATAATTAATGTAATGATTATGCGGTGTTCTCAGCTTCAACATTTTCTGCTTCGAATATTATAAAGAGATATGTGATAGAACACAAGCAAAACTTCTCAATTAACGTGAATATTAATGAAGAAAGCGATATTATTCGTCTTACTGAAAATGCACTTTTAGTAACTAAGCGATTGTAAAGGACTTTTTACCTGAAAACTTCATACATTTTATATCGCTGAGGAAAAAAATGTAAGTCACTTAGATGACAAACTTTTACGCCGAATGATGCCTCAACAAGAATGTTCATTTAATTGATGTTTGGTTCAATTTTAACGAAAATATTTTATTTTTTAAAATAGGATAATTCACGTCATTTAGATAATGACACTGAATTACCGCAATCACTGTCACGTCATTTCGGGAAAAATGGTGGAAGACGTTTGTATTTCTATTGGTAATTATAATTTATTTTTATCGTCTTTGATATATCAGTTTAGTTGTTTCAAGGCTTTAACCCTTTATAGGGTATAATTCCAGGGCATTGACTAATAAATATTTTTATGTTTATATCATGATAAACTAATGATGTAAATACGAAAACGACAAAGGTTCGTTGATTTGCCTTTTAATTTATGAAATAAATGATTTTATATATACTTAGCAGAGATCGTTCAGGGAAAAGTGGTAAGCATACTGACCCCTGAGCGTTAAGGGTAAAAATATCATCGAATGTTCATTGGTAAACATATTTATCACTCTATTGTAGATAATTTAAAACAACTTTATATAGTTTATTTTCGGTTAAAAATCATGGAGTCCAAATTCAGTAATATCTTACATTAAATTTTGAAGTTCATTTTGTATTTATTATGCTGGCTGGGCGGATTGCTACATTGTGTGAAAATAAAACTGTTGCAATCTGATGCAATTTTATTAATATCAGCTTAATCACATTTTTCCTTAAGAGATAAACTAAAATATCGTAAATCACAGTATTCAAATAATCAATACATCAAAATTGAAATTGAAGTATGCAAAAAATCATTAACAGGAAGATTCCGAAATTTAAGAAATCCCAACTTCATCAACAATTTTTGTTCATTTTTATAAACGAATGTTGAATCTAAATTAAATAAATCCAATAACAAATAATGATAATTAAATATAAGAATATATTCGACATAAGGAACACAACACAATGGTATTTCATATCCGAAAACTTTTTCAGGAGTTAAAATTTAATGACAAATGTTGGAACTTAATGTCTCTACTAAAACCCTTACATGGTAAGCATTTTTACTACTTTTGAATTTAAATGGCATTTTATTTTAGACAATGTATTTCAGAGCTATTAAAGTAGCTCAATCGAATTTTAATCATTTGATTACTCTATTTATCAATTTAAAACACTTATTTGAGCCCTAATAAAAAATATTTTGCAGATGGTAAGAATATATTCCAGAGAACTATAAAGGGTTAAAATAAAATTATGAAATAACCAATAAACTCGAGAAGAATTTTCGCAAATTCATCAGCGTGTTTTCATGTGAATCGAATGCATTATATCAAAAGACTCTTTAAAAATATTGTGTCTACAAATACTTTATTTGAAATGTGTTTTATTTATAGTGCAGAATTTGCATAGATTTTTAAAAAAATGGATACTTGCAATAGAAATAATATAAACGATAGGGCAGAATATTAAAACAATTTAATTGATTTTTATTCGCTAGAAATTAAATTATTTATATAGTGATGATATTAATATATTTAAATAGCAATTATTGCAAAAAAGAAGTGCAAGGAAGAAAATCACAAAAAGAGGCTAGATATTTATTTCATGTGTTATATCATGGATAGCAAAATGGATAAGAAGCGGTATGTAGTAACTAGGAGGACTACCCAGATATCCGTCAAAACTTCTCATTCCTTTGAGGTACTTACACAAAAGAAACAAGATAATGTATATGATAGAATATCGATAATGTATATGTACTGCGAAGGAAGTAATGTGAATATCTGTATCCGTGTTGCAACAAAAGGAATTTGAATTTCTTCTATAATTGTTACATGTACACGAGAAATAGCGTTGCATTGTAAGAGCTCAAGAAAACTTGTCAAAAAGCACTATTATCTGCTATAATATTGTAGTAGCGATTTTCTTCCTTTTAATAGATTTTTCAGTATAATAATTTGAAGTCGCAGTCAAAGGAGAAATCACGTTTTGATTAAACAAGACATCTGTCGGTTGATTTTCAGAAACTCCCTTTTTTCAAAACATTTAGGTCTTTTTTTAAAGCTTTAATATGGCAACCAAATTTGCTGTTTATTCATGCAGTTTTAGACCTTAAACATTTCCTCTTGTTTAAATTAAAACATTTATAAGCAAGTGACTTGTAGCATATCAACCGAAATTAAATTTTGGGAATGCTTCGTATAAAAGAAATTTAAATGAAAATAATATAAATACGATTTATAAAATAATTAAGCCAGAAGTAGTTAAGACTAATTTCTCAATTCATATGCACCGAATGAATTGTCCATATTAAGAAATGAAATTACAAACTAAAAATGAAAATTTCTAATAGGATTTTTTGATTCAAATAATTTGAATTATTTAAAATTGGAGATGAAAAAAGCAGTTAGAACCAACATTTTTTTTGGCATAAAAGCGTAGTAAATAATACGATTTTAAAGAAATTGTAGTAAATGTAAACGCACTCTACTTAATTGAAAAACAGTCGAACATCTTGACCTTGAGAAGGGAGTTAATGCTATCATGGCCCGTTCGAGAGCGGCAGAAAAAAATCAAGCTCCTTTTATAAATACATTCTTACGCATAAAAATGCGAAGAATACAGAAATTATACTTACTTCAGTATATTGAAGGAAGAGGAATACAGATAAATAACGGAAATGAAAAAGGAAGTAAATGCCAATAACTTCGAGAACGTAGTAACTTGCTTTTTTTACTTTTCTCTAAAATTTGCAATTTGGCCCTAACTTTTTTCCACTTTCAATTTCCAATTACTCAAAGGAATAAAAAATAACTTATATTTCAAATGAAAGTTCAAGGAACAGTCATTTACTCATTCTTGTTTAAGAACAAACAAATTTCAAAAACTAGTCGCAAAAAAACGCAATTATTTGCTCTCAAAACCAATTAAATATATAAATAATGGAAATAAATTACTAACATCAGTCATAGTTCGAATGAAAATGTACGAAACTTCTTTCCAAGAACAATAATCATCTCAACTCCAATTAAGGCAAGACGAAACTACACCTAAATCGCCTATTTCAATTTGCATAACTTAAATCGCTTGCAAATTAATTGACATCATTTTTCATTTTTTTCTCGCTTATATCCAAGCGAAAACTTTATTTCGTTAGTTTTAGGGAAGAAAAATTTGCGGAATCAAAAACTTCCTGTCGTCTATGCGTATTCTTTTACATAATTAGCTGAGTTTCAAATATTTTAAGGACGTTTTGTTTCGCAATTAAAACTCTAGAATGAATTTATTTGTTCAACTGTTTATTTAATTAGCGTCAGTTATGATGTTATTTTTTTTTTATTTACTGTAAGAAGTTTTTAAATTTTTTTCCTGCATTTGTCTTTTGCAAAATGAAATTCAAATAATTTTTTCAAATATATATATATATATATATGCTGATTCATTTGGTTTTTATATGGATAGCTTTATTCTTTAGTGATGATAATACCCTTGACAACATATTTTACTGATGTAAGTCGTATTTAAATGAATTATTTTTTCATGAAATATTACACATAGAAAACCTTTTTCGAAGTATTGAAAATATTAAAGGACACTTTTTTTAATTAATGACTTCATTTCTAATCGGTTTTCTTGATTTGTGTGTGACCAATAATGAAAGTAATTTAGCTAGATATTTTTTCAAATTTACATTGATAAATTATAAATATATTTTTTTTAATATTCTGATTTTATATTGAAAGATAACTGGTTAAATTAATTTTGATGTATAGTTATAAATAAGAAAATAACATAAAATGAAGATTTTTATTTTAATAATGTGGTTTTATAAAGTATGTAATTAATTCATAGGGGGAAAATGCGCAACATTTTTTTTTTTTTTTTTTACATTTTTCAAACTGATATTTGGAATAAATGCAATTGATTTTTGCATTCATTTAACGCACTTTTCGAAAAAGATAAATCATATTCGCGAAATTCAGTGAAGGAATTTCTCTTCCTTTATTACAAAATATGACCAAAGGGAATATGTACATAAACTTTCATCTGCTTTTTAAATGAGACATTGTATTCAGTTCAATACAGACGCATTTTTTAAAAATTCGTTTTAATACTAGTTCGAATGCTGTAAGAAAGTTAAACAGTTATCTTCCATTTAATTTTTAATCTGTAAATCTCACAGATTTACAGATTAAAAACGCAATTTCTTCCCAATACCTCTTATTATAGCCTAAATATTTGATCAACAGATTTAAGGTTAGAAAAATAGGGTGCTTCCAATACTTCTCTATAAACTTAATAAATACATTTTTTTTCCTTATTCTCAGAGCAAAATATATGTTTAAAGATTCTGGGAAGAAATAAAATCAATATAGAAGACGCTTAGAAATATAAAAGAAAAATTTCTTCTGACTGACAAACCAAAGTAAATCAACTTACAAACAGGCAGTGGAACGAGGAAGATAGTGAAAGAAAAAGAAAAACTGATGAACTGAGAGGAAAGAGTTAACCAAACAATTTAATCAATAAAATACCAGAAGGCCATCCTTCTCCTCCTAGAGAGAAGTTTAAACAGATCTTTCTCCTATAAAAACACTGCTATATATTTTCTTTTTTACCCAGGCAAATGCGCAAATTCAACACACCATCTCCAATGCTTTTGTTCTTTTCTGTCTGTGGCAGTGTCGGATGCTCTCCTGTTTTCTTTTATTGCCTTTTTCCGACAAACTTGAGTAATACAAACTGTGAAGTGTGGTATGGGAACGTATTATATCGATCCGATTTGTGGGCTTACCAAGCCTTGTGTACCGAAGTCCGCCCCTGCAAGGAATCGATGCGAGGGACCACATTGCCAGATATGTCGCGGTTGTTGGTGGGGAAATTCCGACAGTGCTTTTATCCCATGATCTTGTCATACACCATTTTTGTTGGGAAATGTTTTTAGTAATTTTCGATAAATTCTTTGATTTTTTTATTGAAGAACATATTATCACTTCATTTTTTATCATACGAATAGTTTAATGTTGCGTATGATAATATCATTGAGAAGTTGTTCATTTTAGACCATTTTCATCTATAAAGCTCAGTTAATTTGAATCAATTTATAATGTATAGTAAATAAAAAATAAATAAACAACATATTACATGGACAACATATGCATAACATAATAAATAAATAAATATTAAATAAACTTTTTGTTGAAATTTTATCACATCTATTTTATTGATTTTTGAAATTTTATGGCTCAAAATGTAAGCGTATGTAACTGCGCTGAAATAATAATAAATAAATATGTCTCTTCTGTCGACTTTCAGGCCTATAAAACTCGTATAATATTAAATGCGATTTTTCTATATAAATTTCTCGAACTATGTCAGAAATTAATTTCATTTCAATAATGCACTAGTTTTTATTGTATATTTCTACAAATTTTATTATATATTTCTGCATTTAAAGAAATCAATAAATATTTCTATTCATTTCTAGTCTATTTAATATGATCTTAATTTCAGTAACTATTTCTTTAACTTTAATCAATTTTTCGAAATTACTTATAGCAATACCTTCTTTTCTATTAAAAAAAGTAATCTTATTTTTTTTAATTAGTCTTCTCCGCTTGCTTTTATTTAAATTAATATTACATTTATTGCATCTATTTAAATAAAAGTTTTCAAAAATTGCGTTTCAATTACATGATGAAATCTAAGCAAATATTCAACGATCTCTCAACACTTTAATTTTATACTTTAATATACTTATTTTTACTCTTATGAATCAAATTGTTTCATTAAGCGATTTTATAGTCAGTAATTTATGGAGCGCAATATTCGTCTAGTATGAGGTAATAATTTACGAAAACATTTAAAAAACTGACATACAAGCATTTACATTCAATCATGCCAATTAATGCAATTATTTACATAGAAAATTTCTCAACTGGATGACGTAACAGAATTTTACTATAATATTGTTGAAAGATGTAGAAAATTCGAAAAATATATTTGAAATACATTTTTTAAATTTGAAAAATGAGTCCAAAAAATATATTTCAATATATTTTAAAATGAGTTTATATATTAAATGGTTTAATAACGTTTATTCACTATAAAACATTGATTTAAATTAAATTGCTTCTTTCCCTAAATCTCATTTTTATGTATCAGCAAACTGATTCATTTCCGTAAAATTAAGTAAATAATCAATTGTTGTTAACTTTGTTTTAAGCCTGATGAAACAAAATCTGCAACTGCTGTATTCAAATGAGTGTATCAAAATAAAATTTGTAAAATCTTAATTTTAATTTATTTGAAAATGAACTGAAAACTTTTGAAATTCATGACGGAAAATTTTACAAATGGACCTAATTTCAAAGTGGTATACCTTTATTCACAAAACTCAATAGTGTGTTATAAAGCAAGTCATAAATTCAAATCAAGACAATGATTTAAATACGCAGAGAAAAAAGTTCGAAAGCAAAGTCAATTGCTAGAAAAAAATTAACTTTGAAAAAGCAGAAAAAAAAAGTGATTTTTTTGTTATTGGATGAGAGCAAAATTAACATCTAAGGATCAGATAGATAAGAAAAATGTTTTGGGGTGGGGATGAAGAGGAAAGGCAAAAGAATCAAAGATTATAGGGTCAATTTTAAAGCATTGGAGAGGTTCGATTTTAGTTTGTGGTTGCATGAACAGCTTCTGAAGTAACGAATTTAGTTATAATAAAGAAGATAATTAACTAGTATGACTATTTGAATCTCAGCAATAGTAACTCCAATTAAAGCGTCCCTAAATTCAAGTGTGCTTTCTCGAATATAAATATTTGTGAAGATATCATTTGTTGTCTATAGAATAGAATAATCATTTCATACTCATATTTCACATTTTTAGTGTCAGAATTTTTAATGGATTGTTTGAAATATTTAGCGTAAAGTGCACTTGAAGTACGTTTTCACTCGTTTGCTGTATGCAATTTTCCGAATGGATCTACTTTTCAAAATAAAAGTAAAAAAGAACACAAACTGAAGATCTGAATTCTCATTGATTTCAATACATCAGATCATGATATTGTCACGTAGAACTGTCGTACAGAACTCAATGACACACACAAGAGGTAGAGCTAAACCAATTTATTAACTCAACTCAGAACTGAGAATACAGTAACTGGCAAATCTTCTGCTTTTATACAAGCAGAGAAAGTTCCAGAATACTCTTCTGGAGACAGTAAGAAAAGTCCAGAACACTTGTCTGGAAAACTAAAGAAATGTCCAGTATCTTTTGGAAAGTGAAATAAAGGAAAACATAAAATCAAGGAATTAAGTGTTTACATATACCATTAATCTGAGTGTCTCTAGCGGGATTCGAACCCTGGTCTCTTGATCACAAGACCAGTGCCATGACCATTAGGCCATGGAGATTCGACAGTCTTTCTTCAATGCGGCATTATACTATTTTAAAATCCTTTCTCTATTGCGGAAAAGTGAAGGAAATTAACTTTTTTGCTCAGAAAAGCAATTTGATGCATAATTACTTCTAATAAAAGGATTTATTCGTTGCTTCGAAAAATATATACCTATTTTTAAATTGAATTTCCAAGAAAAATTAATATACATCCTCTTATCAAACTGTAGGATTTTTAACAATGAAAATTAATAAATAAAATATCAAAATGATGCATCGACCCGAAGGGTACCCGAGAGAAGACATCTAAATACAAGAGGGTTAAGTTTTCGAAAGTTGTTTCCAATCGGAAATGATTTGAACGAAATAATTTTTTTCCGAAAGAACAATTCACTACAAAATGTTAAAATCATACAATGCATGAAATTAGTCTTTCCCGGCAAATCTTGCCATTATAAAATGAATTCCATTTAATAAAGTTTATATTTAATGCTTAAATGAATCATTCTAATCAGTGGAAGCATGAAATTCTTAGCAGTTCAGATATCCAGCTTGTCTAATTTGTGAATAAAAACTGGACAAGAAGTTCCAGCTATCTATTTATATTAAAAAATATATCCCATTGTAACAAATCATTTCATTAAAAATTATTAAAATTTTAAGATCAGAAAACTAAGATCATTTCAAATGGTATTTATAATTTTGCTTATCAGCATGCATCTATTTAGTAATGATAAAATAATCAACGCCCACGAAAATTCTGATATGAGTGATGGTTTTGAGATGTATAATTCTAAAAAATAGTACAATAATTAGAATTATTAATATAAAGTTAAATGACTGATTCAAAATATTAGGCAAGATCATTCGTTTTTAATTAATAGGAAACAATCTTATTTTCTGCAAATATCTAATTTTTTTACAAGTTATAAAGATATAAAAACGAAACTCAGAATTAAGAAAACAAAAAATCAGTAAACTTTTTTTATTATTATCATTCACTTTAAAAATAACACAAAATGAAGGAACTTTAAATGAGATACGAAACATTTTCCGAAATTTCCTCACAATACAGATATTGAACTCAAAATATTTAATAGGGGATTTATAATTAAAAAAATCATTATTAAAACTATGTATTTATACGAAATTAAATACATAAGAAATTTTTAACAATACCATAAAGTTCTATCTTAAACTATTTTTAAACATTTGCTGATGAAGATCACAAAAAAGTTTCAAGTCCATCGAATGCTGGGAGTTTCCATTTAAGACGCATTTAAACTTAAAGCACAATTTCAAAAATATCGATATACAGTGTACAGTTTTATATAATTAGCTACAGATTCTTCGACATTTAATCACCATAAAAATTTAGGTATTTATTATATTTTGAATATCAAAAAATTTCCACATGACAAGGCTGAATAGGAAATTGTGAAAAAAAAAATTATTCTAGTACCGCACTTTACTATATTCAGTTACGGATAATTTTAAAATATATTTCATCATAAAAAATTTGCAAAAAACATTTGTCATATCATAAAAAATCATATGAAAAGAATTTTTTTTACTACTAATTGCTTTCATAATTTATGCAAGCACACTTGATGTATTCTATTAACACAATGACTTTCGAGAGCTCTTACAGATGGTTCACACCTTCTAATCCTTGTATTACCTGCTATCTAATTAGATGACTTTTTATGTAGTTAAGTTATAGTAAAGAAAGTCTCCAATTAGATTAGTACAATTATCAGACGATATTCGTGGCAGTAAATGTGTTAAATGTAAGTTAAGAATCTCATGTATTCTTATACAAAAAGAAAATCAGATTTAAAAAGTAAGCGACATGAAAGATGTTCTTAGGAATTTAATTTACTACTAGACGAGATTTAATTTCCCAATGTTTAGATTTTATCTTACTGTAATTCTGGATATCTCTCTAAAAATTCTTTTTCCCAAGATTTCAGATATTGATCTTCTTTACCTTTGCAGAGTTCACAGCATTGAACTGGATCAGATTCATCTTCAGACGCATTCAAAGAAGGACAAGTACACTGTTCGTCGTCCAATGCAGTCGAAGAAAGGCATTCAAAGTGACCGGTATCAGATGAATTCAATGGGAGGTTTTCAGAATGCATGCCGACTGATGAATCAGATGAAAATTCGTAGTGATCTTCGGCGGATGTGTTTATAGAAGATGAGATAAAATGTTCGCCAGTTTCTTCTTCACTCATCATTTTCTTTTCACACAGAGTATCTTCTAGTATGTTAATTGACTTGGAAGCAGTACATCTGCTAATAGAAATATCACTCTGAGGGGAAAACATTTCCTTTGATACCATGGCAGATATCATCTGGTTATCACCGCATAAGTCCTCATACTCAGTCAGAGAGAACATGTCTGGATCGATATCTGCACCGCAATCATCGATAAGACTTAATATCTCTTCCAGATGCTCAGGGGATTCTGTTAACAACTGGAAGAGAAATTCAATTTTATTGGTCATATCGCATCCATTTTTGTCGGTTGATTCAGTTTCCTTAAAAAAAGAGGAATTTGAAAGATTTTGAGGTTTGTTCACAAATTCGATGATATCTGTGTTTTGTGTAATATTTTGTTTCGCCGTTTCGTCGTTTATCAAGTTATCTGGATTTATAAATGCATCTTTCGATTTCACTTGCAATGTACAATCTTCGGCGATACTAATGTTTGAATCAACAATATTAAAGTTGCTGAATTGTTCGATCAGAGATTCTTCACTGGGTGAATCAGATTTATCCATTTTGATATTAACAAGCGAATTATTGGAAATTTTTTTTTCAACACTCTGCTTATTTACTAACCGATTCATTTTTTCACAAAAAGATAACAAGCCCTCCCATCCGTTATCGCTTTCAAGTAAATCTTCAAATTCAGATTTAACGATTTGTAATAAGCATTTCCAAGTCAATTTTGCAAAGTGGAAACAATTATAGGAAGATATAAAATCATACACGATTTCACTCATGAAGCTGCAAGTTAGAATAAAATTAAAATAAGTTTTTTTCTTGCATAGAATTAAACCTCTGGGTATTACAAACCTAATAAATTCTTTTTCAGATGACCCTTTATCGCAGTAATTGTCGATTATTTCTCCAAACATTTCAGAAAAAGCATCTGCAAAATTACTCACGGTTTCAAGAATTAAATCTAATTTATCTAGCAGCGGTGAATTGCTCGTCTTCCGAAATGTCAGACAGCCAAAATTACAGGTTACATCCAGTATAATAGCTTCTGTAACTAAAGAGAGGCTCAGAGAGTCACTCATCTTGTTTCGATTTCAAATGTGGAAAACGAGCACTGATAGCCATACATTTTTAATAAAAAATTTCTAAGATGAATTCACTTCAATGCCAAGGAGTTTTGATATATTTCGCGTCATGAAATTTTCGAGAAATTTTAGCTATTCGACTAACTGAAGGTTTGATTTGTAATATTTAAGCTGTATTCCGCTATACTGCGTCACTTCTGTCAATGGAATGTAGAGCCAAACATTTGATATTTTATTCATTTCATCTTATTTTTTGAGTTTGAAAAAGTTGACATTCTTTGGGTTTGAAAAAGTTGTAGTTTTGGATGAATCGATAGTGGAACGTGTCATCATAGCCCATAGAGTCTATCTTATTACTTCCAGCTGTATTTGCTCAAAAATGCAAAATACAACAGTATGAAGACTCCTGTTATGCATATAAAGCTCAAAACATGTGCTTGAAAAGGTATGGTATTAGTAAATTTCAAATCACAGATAGAAAGCAAAAATTATTATTTGGCTGACCACTAAGAAATTGATACGACTTCACTGATTAGTGTTTTGCAATACAAGCATATTTTGTGGGCTGAAATTATGAAACAATTTAACGATTTCTCCTAGTAAATAAAGGAGGACATAACTTATTGGGGAAATCATTAAGTTTTAATTACATGCAAGTATGATTACGGATTCAAAATTCAATTCCCTTCTGAAAAGATCCGCCTTAAATCACTGGGATCAAATGAAAATCAAACAAATCTAAAGGCTAGATAAATATTCATAGAGAAGCTTTGTGAATGCAAAACATTACTCATAGGCAGCATTTTAATTGTTCATAAATGAAGTTTAAATGTTATCCTGTAGTTCGCTCCCAGAAAATAACAAGGAAAGCAAATTGGAACAGGTGTTTATGTTTAATAGAGCATCGGATAGATTAAATTTTGAATCTTTGGATCTCCAAATCCAAAACAAAATCTTTCGCTAAAAGATTACTGACAAATGAAATACAGATTTGAATTTGAGAACAGGATTTGATTAAACATCGAAAAAGATTTGTTTAAAAGATACTTCGCACATTTAAGCGCCTTTTCCTGTAAAAGTGCCAACCTGAATCATTTGTTGTTGTTTTTAAAATTCGAATTACATTATTATCTTTAATGAACTACATCTTAAGTTTAATTTGATCAATTTTTTAAAAGATAAAATAGCTTAATTTGATGAATTTTTGAGTTAGTAGCACGCATGCTATTTATGCTTTGTAATTATGTACCTTGGCTTAGATAATATCTATGCCGCAGAACCCCTCTTATCTTGCATGCCATATCAACAAAAGAACATCTGATCCAAACGAGTTCAGCGTGCACTAGACTTTAAATTATGCAACTTTTTGGAGGAGCAAGATTTTTGAATCTGTATTATCCACACTCAAAACTTGGGACTATAGTGGCCTGGTGGTAAGGTTTTGGCTTTCGGAACCGGGGGGTTTCAAATTAGAGGTCATATTACACCTATGAACAGTCATATGAACGGGTCTGGTGAACGTTAAATCAGCCAGGACCAAACAGCTTTCCGCTGGTGTATTGCGGAAGTTTGGGGAGGGGGGGATGAGGACTCAAGTGTCGTCCTCATCATCTGTCCGTGGTTCAAAATTATGAGGTTCATCAAAAACAGCCCTAGTGTTGCTTTAAAACGGGAAATTAATATAATTAAACCAGTCGTAAAGCTGAAGTTTTGCAATCAGCTCACAGTGGCATGAATTGCATGTTTATCGATTCTAAATGATTACTTACACTAGAACTAAATGATTACTTACACTGAAACTAAATGATTACTTACTGTTTCTGGTTTTACTTCTGTATTACACCGGCATGTAATACAGAAATTTTTATTTAGCATAAATTTGTCAAATATCTTACACTTTTTAGAACCTTGCCGTTTCAATTAATTTTTTTTGTAAAAGAATTTGTTCCAGTCAATTACACTTAAATATACTACATATTTTATATGTTTAGAGAGCTAAGTTTATGCTAATGTTTTGCTTTGTAAGTACATTATTAATGAAATTGCTATTTTAAGCAATCTACAGTAAAGTATTTCGTGGAATGCTGTTATCAGTTTCACTAATACTTGGCTTCCTTCATAAGTCTCATTCTGTGATAGCCTTCAAATTAAAGGGGATTACAAAATTTCCCTTAAATGGATGAAATAACTGTGGTGGTCAGCAAGAGCAGGTTTATTTGGACACCAGCAAACTTAAATATATATAAAACATTTATATTATCGATTTAAGAACAATTTATCATTATAAAATCGATTCTAACCATTTCATTCGTCATAGTAAGATGAATGAATATTTTGAAGATCTTGTATCACGAAAAAATGTAGCTACAGGTGTATGAAAAATTCCGAAGGGCTGAGACAAAGCAGGGAATGAGGACAAGATATTTGAGTTTATTTAAATTTATGAGAGAAATTTAGTTTAGTTATATTAATTAGTGTTTTAAAGCAACACTAGGGCTATTTTGGAACGAAACTCGTAATTTTGAACGACGGCCAGATGCCGAGGACGGAATCTGGGCTGGCATCCACTCTCCAAGATTTTACATCACACCAGCAGGAGCGCGTTTGAGCCTGATGGATTTGGCGTGTACTACACCCGCATATACGGCGATTCTTCAGTAAAATTCTGGTCTGGAACCTGAAACCCTCCAGTTCCGAACCCGATATCGTGTCGCAAGGACACCACAGCCACTTCTAAGAGAAGTAATGTGATATCTTATTATATCATTATCCTATCTGCTTAACAGAAACAAATGATCAGAGACTTCGGTAGATTAACAATTGGCTTTGTCACTATTACTCCAATCGTTTTTTTATTTGTATTCTGATGGGGGAAAATATTAATAGTGTCTTTAATTTCATAATTATACATTTAGCAGGATTCCTTTCTATGAAACATCAAATGGTTGAAGGAATGTTGAATGGTCCGATTTAAAATTTTTACTAATCAAAAGTATTTGTTTCTCAGCAATGTTGATTCTGTGATTAAGATATGCTTAATTGTTGCTAGGCTCTCCAGTAGTGATTTCTAAAGATTCATTTCATTTATCGTTTCATTTGGAAGTTTTTTTTCATATATTTCACAGATTTTCGATTCTCAATCTTTACTTTTAGCACACAAAACCTTACTAGATTATTCATCCGCATATTAGACAGTGGATTTGCTTTTAAGAGGCAAATATTTGTGTGTGTATTTATCTGTATCTTTTGTATTTATCTTCAATATTTTTTTAAAAAAAAATCCTTTCTCAAATTGTCATAGCTGAGATATGAAAAATTTCTTTAATAGAAGTTTAAAAATCAATCACAAACCGTTGAAGAAATTGGAAACCATAATAAGTTTTCTTATTGTTGTTAATAACTTTTTTTCTTCATTCTAAAGGTCTGTAGGTCAGAAAGCAATCCCATGTGTCATTCCTTCATAGCAAGAGAAATATAATAAAAAGGTACGAAGTTTATGAACTCCTCTTCGAATAGATGCCTATTGCAATTTTCAGAATCGAATGGCAATTGATAGAAAAGTATCTAAACTTTTTGTAGTATTATTCTGAAGTTTTTATTCTGACATTGATCAGTTCAACAACTCAAAATATAATGTTTCTAAATTTAATTCAAGTTGCAAGGCTTTTACAGGCGACTCAATTGCTCAATTCCCAAGTAGCAAATCCTGTTGCACAATATTATACAGTATTGTGCCATACTATATTATACCATTTATTATTTAGTATTATAAAATATTGTAAATATTGTTTAATATCATACAATGTTGTACAATATACTCGTGCTCCTAGGGTTATGGCTAGTTTCAGAATACAAGAATTGAGTGAAAAATAGTCTCTACAGTGAAGGCAAATATTTAAAATAAAACGGGTATGCCAAAAAAGGACATATGGAGTTTGAAAATCAACTTGAAAAGAAAGGGAATATGATAGAAATGTATCTTTTGCGACCTTATGTTTTAGAAATCAGGGAATTTTATTCCATCAAAAATGGCAAATTTAATTACTATTTCCAAGTTGTGATTGAAAATAGGAAAATTAAAACCTGTATAAAATGTTGTAATGTTTTTTTTTCAAAAAGTAAACAACGATGTTTCTGATTTATTGCTTGCCAACGGCTTCCCTCCACCCTTCTGAGCATGTGTTAGGATGGACTTAATTCGATAAAATAGGGGTTAGAGGAAAGAAGAAAGGGGGAAATGTTTATATTTAACAATCAAGTAAATTCGGGAAATTTGTACATACTCCCGCGTCTCACCCTTAATGAGATATGATCGTCGAAAAACAGTCGTCTCAGGATACTGGAACGAACAGTACCCCAACCCTCATCCTATTTTCAGCACAACGTAGCGGAGGCAAAAAGCTTCCATATCTCAAGAACTTTGTTTCAACTACACCTATTACAGATCGCCGGTCTGTGGGAATAAATAAATTTTCAATTTGGTGGTTTAAATTCTCTAATATCCCATCAGAAGGAAGCAAACGATACATTTCTATGGCATAACTTTTTTTATATCGATTTTTAAAATATATATGTCATTTTGGGAATATCCGCTATTTAATTACCTGCGATTATTATTACAGTGCTCCTTTTATCAAAAAATTTCTATCCAAGAAAAACCATTGAAAAATTAAAGAAAGTAAATGATACTAAAGTTGTAGGAAACACTGTCACTTGGGTTTGTACATACTCCGGGATCGAAATAAATATATAGTAATCAAAGCAACAGATTTCAACAACATTAAAGATTTGTAATTTCAATGCATATGATAAGCAGTTTTTTTATCATTTAAATGCATTTCGTTTTTGATATGGAATATTTTTAAATTATTACTGTTGAACTTGAAATGATAATGGTTTTCGTTTCGCACTTAACTAAGTTTAATGGTAACATTATCTAAATATATTATTGGATGCTATAAGATATACAATACACTGCCGAGAGTCCGGTTCGCGACTATCCGGTCTAGTTCATAATTAATTGAGGACGGCAAGGTATTGCATTGCTAGCATTACCTGGGCATTGGAAGCAGGCGATCCTTTTGCGTGTCGTGTACAAAATGCAAGTTGCGAGAGGAAAAGAGCAACGTTTTGCTCGATGTTCATTGTATCGTAAACGTGCAACGGACATCAGTTGTTTCGACTGTTTCTGATTATAACTGCGCAGTACGCACAGGATTCATAATTGTTCTTGGAGGAGCCTGATGTTTTTTTATACCATAGTGAAGTGTACATAATTCATGTTAAAATGTGAACAGTTTATACACTTTAACAGACTTTTCTTTTATAAATTCTTTAAACGTGCAGTTTAGTATATAAACTTATATATGCTACCATCACAGAACCGTCTATTTCATCACAACACGTTACCGGCAACTGCTTCTATGATTCGCCGGGCCACGTTCACAGTCTATGTGTCATGAGATAAAGGAAGCGCTTTGTATTCAATAAGTGAGAAAACACGTATTATAACAGTGAGTTTCTATGTAAAAACTTCGTCTTCTGGTATTGGTGAGCATACGTTCTTAGAAATAAGTTCATAGAACTCCGGTTAATCCGGCCGGTCCGTCCGCCATATTAGGCCGGATACTCGGGAGTGCACTGTTAGCAGAAGGAGATTCGATTCACCACGAAAAAAAACTTCAATCTTAAAAATCGAAATAAATTTTAAAATAGCATTTCAGTTAGACACGTATGGCGACTTCACATAAATATCCTGAATTGTTATTGGGAAAATAGCGAAATAATCTAGAATTGTGATTTAATATAGGCAAAAACAAACAAAATCAATTTATGAATGGCCAATCAAGCAAAGCAGCAGACGAAAAATAAAGCAGCCTTTGAATCAAGGTGTAATTTCCTTTTCAATCGATTACTGAAATCTATTAAAGGTGAACAGGTTACGCTTTTATTTTCTGGAGCAAGCCTTAGCCTATTTACATTAACACTCAATATTAAAAACAAGCTAATGGTTGTTTTGAGGTGGATCTTGTAATTTTATTAACTCGTTGAATGCCGTGGAGTGCGAACGGAGATCGGCAGGCTCATATAAATTATCATAATAAGAGATGCCATGCGGCACTCAATCTGTTAAAATATTAATTAAGCAGGTACTTTATTTTATTAAATGATTAATAAATTAGCGCAGTTTAAAAAGATTAAATAAAAAGTTTCAAAAATGGCCTTACCATGATAGTTTGACATATCAAATTACAAGTACAAATTTTTCATATACAAATAATTAAAATAGATATATTAAATTGTATATACAAATAAATAATATAAAAAATATTTTTTAAATCTGCTTTTTATTAGTAAACTAAATTTAAAGTTTCATTTTTAATTTTAAATATTTTTTGGTTTTACAGTCTTTGTTTTATAATTATTGATTATAAATTTTTGTCTTGGAATTTAAATTTTTTTAGATTCACTAATGGCAACATTTTTATTATAATTAATATGTTGTAATGAATAATATATTGTAATTATGAAATTATTAATAAAATGAATTAAATGATTATGGAATCATTAACTAATGAAAATATTAAAATAGAAAATTACGATCAATAATACACTGAGTTTTAAAATTATCACAGAGTGAAGCAGTGATTGTAAAGTCGATTACAAAATTTCCTTGCGCATATGAAACTGATGAAATTAAATGAACGAGCACAAATATCTTTCTTACAACCTTGAGGTACTGATTCGACTCGAATTATATCTTTTGTATCTAAAAATTCTCATCTCATATAGAAAATAATATATTTGAACCTCAAGAGTATTTCAACATAGATATTTCAATGAGCTGACACTGAGGATAAAGACAAAATTGATAATATCTATTTCTCCAAACGACTTATCCTAAATATAACAAGTAATGGATAGAAAATGTGTAGAAATATGTTATTGGTTCTTAATATTTTACTAGCTTTCTTATTAATTAAGTAATGAAAGGTTTTAGAATTGTATTATTACGAGAGTTACTTTGTTACTTTAATTGAACATTATATTAAGTATAAGTTTCCTTTATTAACGATCTCATAAAAATAAGAGGAAGACAAAATGAATATATTTGCTCATATATTTTTAATGTCATACAATTCTCATCTCGTATATTTTTAATCAGCAGGATATTTACTATCCCATATCAAATTTCGTTACCCATATTATAGAAAATAAAGACATATTTCTTCGCCTTTTTTAAATAGATTAATTAATTTGTAAATATTTCACAGAGAATTATTCGCTTAGTTGCAATCTAATATAAATTATTCAATTTTATATCATGCGGTAGTTTTCTGCGGAAATTTTAACGCTGAGCAGGAAAAAAAATGATGGCATGGTCATAAATATTAAAATGTTCACACAACAATTTCCTGTCTCTTTCTAAACATACAATGGATGTGTTAATCAAATTAATATATCGAAAACATGATGTAACTTCTGCTGGCTGATGTTCAGCATTATAAACCCTGCATTCTTACAATAAAGTTACGAGGGAAATTAAAATAATTTACAAGTTTCCTAACAGCATTGTAGAATATTACTTGATAAATATTAGCAATATTGTATAATATTGTGGACTATTGATTAATGTCAATAATGTGCAACAAGTTGTGCTACCTGAGTTGTTGTTTTGAGACTCAAGTGGTGCTCTTCTGAAGAAAGTTTAAAGAAATATGCCTACGTCATTAAACACAACCAGTTCATGTGGCACTATAATCAAAGGACAATACGTTTTCGCTTGTCATCTAGCATATTTGCTCTTCATATATGGGGCTCGACTCTCTTTGTAATCATGGAAAATTTTCAGTGGATTGTGGATAGCCTCTGATCTTAGAGATTTAATTCTGGAAGGCATTACATTCTCTGTGTTAAATGAAAGAAAATCGCATTCTGACACTCATTCTAGAAAGTATATATTGAGAATAAATTTTATTTCACTGCTCAGTTTCCTAATTTTCCTATCCAAAAGGTCATTGCAGGGTATTATTTAGAGGCCGAGACAGGGATTGTAGTTGCATTAGTGCACTTTTGAACAGCCATTCCGGTATGATTCGAACATGAATGTTATTTGGAGCTTTCTTGAAAGTTATAAGGTCTATGAAGATTAGTTTAGTTACATTAACGTCCCATTTTAAAGCAACTCTAGGGCTGTTTTGGGACGGACCTCGTAATTTTGAATCGCGCTCAGATGACGAAGATGGCATCTGTGCTGGCATCTATTCTCCAAACTTCCACATCACACTAGCGGGAAGGCATTTGGCCTTGATGGATTTAACGTGCACTAGATGGATTAACGTGCACCCGCTTCTACGGCGGTTCTTCTGTGGAATCGGGTCTCTAATCTGAAACCTTGCGGTTCCGAAACCTTATCACCAGGCCATCACGGCCCTTTATGGTTTATATGGTTTATGAATCGATCAGCATTGCCTTTCAAAATAAACAAATAGCAATTCTAATTTATTTTTCCCCTAATCTATATAAACCACTAGCGTACGTGGTAGAGAAATCACTCCTATTTTACAAATTACCGAATAGGAAATAATGAAATATAAACAAACTATCGCAAGAATTTCAGACTGCTTCATTGATCGTTATTACAGATGCATTGAATCCCATGCTTTGAAAAGAGTTGCAAAATATTATCTGAAGTATTTTGGAAAGGGACATATATCAACAAAAGAATCCCTTCTGTCAGAGGAAGGAAGATATAAAAAAAATTAAGAAACATGCTTAAAACAGGGAATTTAATAGAGTGTTGAATAGCCTTAACCTTCTGAAGATAGGTAATCACTTGTTGGTCAACGGAAATAGATATTATCTATCGAAAATTGTTTTTTTATCAGTTTAATATTTAAAAGTTACTTTTTTAATGACATCAATTCCACTTACAATTTTCCCTTAGTTTTAATAATATTTATTATACAATTTGACACACAAAGTTTTCAAATCTTATGATAGAATGCAAACTCAACCTTCAAAATTTTCAATCCCATGCTTTTGTAGTCAATAAGCATCTCATTTCTGTAGCAGTATTTTAACATTCACTTTTATTTCGTAATATGTACAATTTTTTAACTTACTGTAAACAAGTTCAACTGAATTCATGTTTTTCAGACACACCAAGTAACAAGAAGATTTTTTAAATGCATTCCATATTAATAATTTAACAGCGTAAGAAGTGAATCTAAGTGAACAAACTGGTCGCGAAAGGTTTAGTTATAACTTAAACTAGTTGATTTATCTAGGTGAGGTGTCAGGAAAAAATCCTGATTTGTATGACTTCCTTGAATCGTGAAGTTAAAAGCATTAAAAAGAAACAAAAACTTGCTACTTTTAATGCTGCAATTGAAAATTATAATACGCATCAAATCATTCTTTTGGAAAATCTTGAATTTATGAGCTGTGATATAAAGTACAAACTGGCCGTTTGATGATCCGAAGACAAGCACTTTTCGACGATTGTACTTTGCTAAGGGGTGGTAAGCAGAAAGATGAGAAGATGTTACATCTCCTAATTCCGCGAATAATCTGAATTCACCCTATTGCGAAATTTAAACATCTTCTCCTTTGACATTATCTCTCACTCTTTTTTTGACAAAATAAACATCTTCTAACGCAAGGATGTGATAGTTTCTAAATCTGAGAATGGACCGAATATATGCATTTACTAGTTTTTTTTCTGGGGGGGGGGGGAAGTGAGCATTCACTTTTTTGATGTAGATTTTATGTCCATTTTATTGGACATTGAGCTACGTTTCTTTCTTTTTCCTCTCTCTCTCTCTCTCTCTCTCTCTGTCTTCAAGTCACAAAATAAATATATAATATTATTGATTTAGAAGAATCCTAAGCTATTTATTCTTTTCATTTGCAATTCTAACATATACCAATATCTTGTTAAAGAATCTTTATTTTCTTCAAGTTGTTGTTGCTTATAATGGCACTTGCCATGGAAAAGCTGGCTGACGAAGTCAGCGATTTTAAGCCAAGATAGCGTCTCTTGTTTTAGTAGCGCCAACTATGGCCAAGAGTACGCCTTAGCTACTCACGCATCAAATTCGCTTGCATAACCCCTTCTTACAGGGGGCCACATTTATACATCTCACAGATAGAACAGATAAAAAAATAACCATGCCAGAACCGGGACTCGCATCCAAGACGTCCAGGTCACAAGGAGACGCGCTACCCCTATGCCAAGACGCCGGCTTTTTTCTTCAAGTTAATCACCATATAGATATTATGGCTAAAAATGGCAACGTTAAGCTGAAAAACGTCATCAGTCCAATAGCCATCTAAATTATATTTGCTTTTGATTCTGCTTGTACTGGTGTTGATAGAAAGAAATCGTGGTTAAGTGATATTTCTCTCGACATGGACGATCGTTGTAGTTTGAAACAAATTGCGAAAGTTGTTATCTTGTCTGCCATGTATCCTGCATATGAAGACTATTTATTGGAACATGAAAATCCGTCAGTTTTCAAATCTTTAGATACTTTTATCTGCACTGTCTATATTATTTCATCAATTTTCGATGTGAAATATGAAAAGATATGCAATAAATATAAAAAAATAATTCCAAAAGAGCAATTTGAATTTTTTTTAGATCCTAGATGCGAAATTCTTGCTGAAGGAAACGGATATTATGGATTGCTTCTGTCCTGCAGTTTTGTGAGCGAAATTCTTCATAAATTTAGGATTAATTTTAGTTGCTGTCACTTTGATTCAATCGCTTATAAGTACTTGACCAAGTTCCTTAAACGCAGGTTTGAATGCTTAGAACAGGGAATTTTCTGGAATGGCTTATTGGATTATTGTAAAGAAATCAACATAAAGATGGCTGGTTATAGATATCATGGTGTTCCTCTACCAAGGGAGAGTAGTGCAAGTTCGAGCATGAGTAATGATGAAAAATTCAGTGATGAATCGGATGAACATGTATTTGAAAGGACGGCACACTTCAATGCATTTACACCTCCTCAATTTAGATCGAATGTATTAAAAAGGATTAAGAAATGTGAAACTGGATTCGAATGTGAATTTCCACATCATGAAATGACTAACGCACATATAGAAAAAGAGTGTCCTTCAAGCTCTGCAGTTGTTTCTGGAGAGACGGATAAAACATTAAAAAGCAAAGCAAATGTAGAGGGTCTAATGGACAGTAGCAGCGAGAAAATACAAGCTTCTTTTGAGCAGTATAAAGTTAACAGTCAGAATGATACAGAAAACTGTTTGGAATGCAGGAATCGTTGCTGCTTTAAGGTTCAAGGTCAAAAGTGGAAAATGTCAATTCACAAGCGCTACAAAAATTGGTACATGGTATCAGATTATTTTGATAGAGAAGAAAGTGATGAAAGTATGAGTTCTTGACTAAATTGCCTTTGCAGCCATATTATATCTTTTTTTTAATGTATGTAAAGAAAATTCAAAACTTAAATGACGTATTTTTAATTTTTAATGAAAATATATTATAAAGAAAATTATAATTTTCATGAAAAAAAAAGTGCATATAGAAGTGAGAACTGGGATTTATTTTATTTGTGAAATTTTGATAAAAGATCATAATATGTTCTTTACTGTTTTTAAACGTTAACAAGAAAATATTATTTAATTCCGATTTAATCGTAATTAAACTGAATCAAATTTGTTTTTAAAGGTCTAATTTTTCATCTTTGTACAATACTCATTTGTCATTTTTAAATCTTAAATTTTGGTTGTGTTTAGATTCATTTGTTTTTAGAATAGAGTACCTTCATTAGATGCAATTTTTTAAACTCGATATCGTCTAATGTAAATGGCAAATGTGGGCTCATAAAATATAATCTAAATCATTTTAATAATTTTCCTTTATAGTTATAATTATGGCGCAGATTATAAAAATGAGTATTTTGTAGCGAAAATTGTAATGCGTTAAAAATAAAGTTAACAAATATAGGTTACATAGTTATCCATTAGACAATTGCGATTAACGGAGAGTTAAAATCAACAAGCATTTGCACCTTCAATAATTTCGTTTGTATTTAAGACACAAATTAAATATTTTTTCCATTTGCAATTTTATAGTATACACAATGTTATAATCTGAATTTAAAATAAAAATACATTTAAAAAAATTGAAATGTCTGAATATGTTCTTGAATAAAATATTTTTTCATTATCAAAAGTATATTTACATTAAATTTTTTCTTTAATGTATTTTTTTTATTTTCATATTCTATTTTACAAACTTAGAGAAATAATTATTTTGTAGATTATTAAAAATGTTCAAATGACTCGCAATTATTTTGTAAATTACTAAATATTAAATAAACTTAAGTTTAACTTGGTCTATTTATTGATCATTTGTTTCTAAGAACAAAATTATTCGATGCAGTATTAAGTAAGATGCCAGTGATCTAAGAATCTACTTAACTTTCTAATTCAATGAAGCACCCTATTTGGGACATTCCTTAAAAATCTTAATATTATTAAAGGAATTTTAGATGTTGAAGGGCTTTCAAATGAATTTTGCATTTTAAATTATTTAATATTTTCATTTAAATGCATATTTAAAATTTAAAAAATTGGTATTTATTTGCGGGATTCGAACTCGCCATTGTATGTGAAGGTGCTAAGAAAATTTCGAGAGCTCATTTTCTGGTACACCTTCCATATTAGATCGACAGTTTTGACGTTCTTTGAAAATAAATTGTAACATCAATAGAACGCTTTAATATTCATATCAAAGTGATTTGAATGCTATAAACACTGAAATTTGACTCGCATTCCTATGCATTAAATTATATATATTATCTCATTCAAAATATGAATCATAAACTTATTTGTTGAAATTAAAAGTCACTTGAAAGTAAAGATTAACAAATTCATTGCATAAATTTTATTTCGTCTTTGTCGACATCTATCGATTATGTTACTAATATTCTAATGTTAAAATATTCATTATTTTTTCTATCTAGTTTTAGCAAAAATATCTTATTAAGAAATAAAATTCATTTGCATTGCTGAAACTGATTTGAAATAAAACGAACATTCGACATTATATTTAATATTTGAGAATCTGAGTTTCTAGTCAAATTGCCTCGAATGTTATCTTTTAAAACAAATGTGACTTAAAACGTGCAATTTTGGAGTATTGAAACTTTAGAAAAAAGATGTATATTTTATTTTTTAGTACAGTGAATAAATAAAATACTACGTTTATAAGTCTACTAGCTCCAAAACTAATATATAATACACTTATAAATTAGTAAAAGATAATTGAATAATTCAGAGGTTGATTATGGAGGGAAACTAATTCTTTGAAAGCAATTTAAATGCTAGAATTCCAAAAGTTATCTAATCAGCCTCACTGTTTAAGTGAATTTAAATTTTGAAATTGTCATAATCTTATATCTTTCTATAAATTACGGCTTATTTTTAAATAGTATTCCAGTTTTTTAAAAAAATTAAATCACTTTAATAGCGGGTTTTCATATTCAGTTTCAAGATTAAATTTAATTTGAAGTGAAGCTTTGCATAAGTACCATGATGGCGTACCGGCTCAAGTTCTCGACTAGAAGATCGACGTTTTGAAATTTGAATATATCGATGCATTGTAACGGGTATCCATGCAAATTGAACCTGCCGCCATACATTGTGAAATGCATCATTTATTTTTGATTGAAAATTGTGTTGTTTGTCCCATAATAATATGTCCCTTCTGATAGCTTCAAAACGAAACATTAAACTAGTATATCAGTAGTATGATTTTTAAAACACCCGAAGAATAATTCTGATTAATCTTTATCTCTTTAGTAGCACACACAGTGTACTAATAGAATTTTCGTCTTTATTTGAGACTTGATAAAACTTGATCATCACTAAACAATTAGGTTCTTGGCCTTTCCGATCTGGTTCCCCTCTAACCATTTAAGTAATAGTTTGCCTCCAAAATTTACTTAGTCATCCTATATGAAATAGGCGTATTATTTGCTAATGGGAAAACAATAATAACTTTATTGGCGTTGAGAGACATCACATATTTATCATTTACATGGAAAGATGAAATTTGCTATTCTATATTTGCATAAAAAAACGCCACATTTGATGTTTGGTTCCCACTGGCTTGCAAATTAAAATTTCGTCATTTTGGTGTATTTATTTAATGCCTTAATCATTAAGACAAGGTTTACCAAGGAGTCCTTTTGACCCCTCTGAGAGCACTTTTCGTCAATTTTCTTCAAGAAAATTATTGTTATATTTTACGAGAATCTTTTAATTCATTTGTACTTACATTTATAAGAGATATCATCGCAAATCTTATCTTTTTCTTTTTTTAGTTTCGGAGGAAAGTATATAGTATACCTACTTTTACCAAAGGGGTAATTTTGACCATTCTAATAAATATTGTAGTGAATTTATGCCTTTATATTTAAATAAGCAACGGCTTCATAGGGAGGCACATAGATATAGGTATATAAATATAGAAATAAGTATGCGTTAGTAAAATGTGAGCATATAAAAAGCAAGAAGACAAAGCCAAAAGTCAGTCAGATAGAAGCTAATATACACTGGTGTGCAAAACTTAAACAACAGGTATGTTTTTTGCCATAACTTCACAAGAAATCATCTGAGAGACATGAAATTCAGAAATGAGATACAGCATTT
>JAPMOR010010216.1:0-22926 GCA_026543865.1 Argiope aurantia | reverse complement strand
TTTCCCAGTCGATTGAAATAAAAATTTGACGCAAAATTACACTTGAGAAGTTACAAAATAACACTTCAAATTTGATACGCCATTATATTGATCGCCTTTGCACGTTTCTAAAATTACGTACCGACAGACTGTCCATCCCTTGTTGGATTTGGCTCAAAATATGATGTCTAGACAGCCGATGTTAATTCGGTGTATGGAATATTATCTAACTATCTCTCTTCGTTTTGTAATTATCGTGTATATTATATTTGAGCAACCGGATAAACAGACTTCCGACGAGCGGAATTTGCTCAACATTGGATAGAAGGGAGCAGCTTTGATATACAGTCATTTTTGCCAAAAAATAGTTCATCGCCAAATGGCCGAATGTGGCGCGAACGATAGCAGTGGCCTTTCCAATCGTAGGGTTCCAATGAACGCTGTGACAAATTAATAGTGCCAAACGCTGCGCCAAATGACTGTATATCAAAGCTTAGCCAGATAGAAGTCTTCAAATTTGATGTAAAGACCATATACCAAATTTCACACCTCTAGCTCAAAGCGTTTTTGAGTTATCTTTGTCACAGACAGGCAGACGGACAATTTTAAAAAAGTATTTTCCGAACTCGCGGAGGTCTAAAACGTAGAAACTTCGGCAAAATCTCGAATTCGAATTTTTTTGACGATTACTGCAATTTCTATGTGATAAGTATATGGGAAAGTAAAAAAAAGTGAAGAGAAACTCGCGGAAAGTCTTGGCTCTGAACAATTTCACAATTGTTAAAGTATCATTTGAGAATCTATTCTAGTATACATAACATTTTGAAGTCATATCTGACCCTTCTATAGCTAGAAATATGCATTTATTTATAATTGTTTTAATACTGATACAGATATATTTATTTTCCTCTATCTCATTAATTTTAGAATACCATTTTCTTTAATTTATTTTTTTAAAATTCATCTTCTACTTTATTAAAGTTTTTTTTTTGCTAAAAAAACCATCGCCGACATGGCTGATTTCATGGAGTAATTTTGAGACATTTTGTTACATCCTGTAGTTTATAAATGAAAACTTTCCAAAATCTGGAACATTTTTTTGAGGATAGAATGTCTGTAACTATTGAAAATGAAAAGAAATATGAAAAAATTCTTAAAAAATAATCTTTATGAGAAACGGAACGTTGTATTTCAAGACTCTCCTGTGAGTGAGTCCCAAAGAACGTCGTCCTGTCGCTAAGCAACAAAGTTTTCGGTATTGAATCAGAAGCACGTGGGAGAAAAAAAAAGTACTTCTCTGAAAGTTAAATCTTTAGTTTCAAGGTTAAAGAATTATGTCACATAAAACACATGACGTACAAGTGCGCATACTTAACATACCATCTAAATACTATATCATCTGCAATCTTTTATTATGCAATGTATTTAAAAGTCTAGTCGTTTCTGAAACTTGCATAAAGTTCTCGTTTAGTATATGAGGAGGCGATTTTTTAAAGAATACAGCGAAATTTTAATGTGTATGATTTATATTTAATTGCATAAAACTGATAAGTTTAATTTTGTTATTTCAAAAAAATTTATACATAAATAAACCCCATATGAATTGTTTTTATTTCCACCTAAATTTGTTTTTGTATTTCAAAATTTTTAAATATTAATTTAAATTTATTACGAAATTCATTCATTTGAAATCCTGTTCAATCGAAACGTTTCTAGATGTATAGAATCGTTTCAATAGAAACGTTTCTAGATTCTAGAATATCTCTACTTCCTTTTACGTTGAGAGAAAATATTCGAATTATTAAAAATTCAATTACAAAATTTTGTCAAATCTACATCCGTTACTTACATTTTAACCTAAAAAAACATTTATCAGTCATACCAATTTTACTTCTGCATTTTATTTTAATATTTTTTTTCAAAATGCTCTTCAGTATATTACACACAAAAAAAGAAACATTTCATTATTTCACTTATTGGAGTTATATTCTCTTGCATTACGATGATTTAAAATACATTTTTTTGTATGCACTGCAATATAGTTAAAAGCAAGATTTAAAAAATTAAATTCAAGTAAACAAATTAATATTTCAAAGATTTTCTTATTATAATTCTTCAAATAAAATGTTTGAATTTCATTTAAATATTATTTTTTGGACGTTCTTGTAAACATTTTCATTGGACAAGAACTTCAGAAAAATTTTAATAATTATACACTTGTTTAACCATAACAATGGCAAAAAAAACTGACATGAGTAGCCAACTAAATACATCGATCACTGTACCCATAAAGCAGCCTTCGGTAAAGGCAGACGATAAATATTTTGAAATTTAAAAAAATGTTGTTATGTTTGTTGTTAAATTAATTTTTGTATGAGTTTTTAAGATTTCCTTTCTGAAATTTTACTTTTCACTTTTTAAATTCTTTATTTAATTATTGTTTAATCGTGATTGCAATAACTTTATTTTAGAATTCATTTTTTTAGAAATAAAACGAGTAGAATATTGGTAAAATTGAATCATTGTTGCCTCTGTAGTCATTACATTTTTATTTAAGTATATTTATTATTTATTGTTAAAATTATTTGGTACATATATTTAAATAAAGAAACAGCAGAATTAGTCCCTCAAAACTTTCCTGCATACTCACTGATGAAAGTTTTATCCCAGAAAATGTCTAACATGGTATTAGCGGACAATAGTTACTTAATATTAATTCTTGTCGTAAATTTATCATTTTTACTGGATCTACCGTCTGATCTTGGCGAGTTATTTGGCGACTAATCCCTAGCACGTCGTTAATAAATCCGACAGTTGTATTTTAGACGCGTTTTCCAAAACCGATTGAAACAAAAAATTTGACACAAAACTACAATTGTAGTCCCCAAATCACGTACTAAACTAACTATATTTTGAAAGAAATAGTAGTAAGTATAATCAGTAGGAGTATCTCCCCCAAAATTTCTCCCATACTCTCTAGTAAAGGTGTTATCCCAAAGAACACCTAGCATAGAATTGGCGTACAATAGTTACGAAATATGAGTCTTTGGAGTCATTTTAGCATTTTTACTGAATCTGTTATGTCATGCTTGGCGAGGGTATTTTTTTGTTGTTGTTGGGGATTAATCCTTAACACGCGGTTAGTAGTATCTGAAAACCGAATTTGTATTTTAGGCTCATTTTACCTAACCGATTAGAACAAATATTTAACACATAACTACACTTGTACTCACAAAATAACCTACCAAATTTAATTTCCGTTTTATATTTATCGTGTCAATTTATAACAGCCAAGTCTAAAGCATGTATATTCTTCAATATTTCGATTTTGAATTTTTTGAGGATTAGAGTACTCTCTCTATACTCGATAAAATAAAAATGATTGGGGATTGATGAATGGCTGCGGTAAAAATGAACCCCTGTAAGAATAAATACACTTTGGAAAACTTTATTATATACTTTTTTGTTTTTATCGCTTATGAAATGAGTGATAATTAATTGCACTTGAATTGGGATTGTATTCATTTTGAGAAAACAATGTGCTCTCATACGAAATATCTGGACGAAAGAGAAAAGTGAAGAGAGTGACTCCCCCAAACTTTCTCGCATGCTCTCTTATAAAATGGTCATGCCAGAGAACACCTTACACGGCATTGGCATACAATAGTTACAAAATATTAGCATTTGGAATGAATGTAGCATATTTAAGGAATCTATCGTGTCATTCATGGCCAGTTATTTGGCGATTAAACCCAGACGTATGATTAATAAAATCTGAAAATTGAATTTGGGCTTTAGACACCGATTGAAACAAAACTTCACTTGTAGTCTCAAAGTTAGGTACCAAGTTTAATATATTTAAGTCATTTCGTCTTTGAGTTAACACGTTTAAACGTTTCTGAAAGGACATACGGTCAATCCCTTGTTGGATTTGGTCCGAAATTCGATAGTTGTCTCTAGACTATAGATGTTAATTCTGTGTATCGAGTTTTATCTGGCTAGCAGTCTTCGTTTCGTAATCATCGTATAAATATACATTCGAATGGCGGACAAACTGCCTCTGAGCGGATTGTGCTGAAAATTTGATAGAAATCAACAAATTTGGTGTAAAGACAGTATACCAAATTTCGACGTCTACTCCAAATTGTTTTTGAGTTGTCTTCGTCACAGACAGACGGACGGACATTTTCTTTAAAATGTGTTTTTCGCACTCAAGGCGGAGATTCGTCAAAATTTCGACTTCGAATTTTGTGGAGATTATTATACTTTCTCTATACTACGTATACGAGAAAGTAATAACCAGAAAAAGAAGGCATATATTTCTTCAGCTTGTAACAGTTCCATTACTCTATCTTCTCTTTTGGATAATAGATGGCGATACCTAATTATAGACGCATCCCATAATGCTCTGCGATTGTAATTATAATGAGATGAGATGCTGTTCTCTTAAAGTGTACGCGCGTTAATAAGTACATCAAATACCTATGATAAAAGTGGCTGAACAAGTTCTGAGCTAAATCCAACAATGGATTGACCGTCTGTCGATCTGTACTTTCAGAAACATTTTATCACGATAACTCCAAATCGCAACGATTTAAATATATCAAATTCAACACGTGATTTTGTGATCACAAGTTTAGTTCTGCTTCAGACTTCTCCTTCAGTCAGCTGTGAAAATTATGTCTGTAGTTGTGATTTACGGCACCTTACAAGCCCTCTGACAGTTGCCTATCACCGATGTAACCCGAATGAGTGTCTCTTTTCTTTCAGTAGCGCCAACTAGGCGCCAAGAGCACGACTTAGCTACTCACAACCCTTTCATTCATGCATTTCATTCACTCAACCACAGATCGTAATTTAGATCTGAATCAGAGAACGGCCATCTCTGAACCAGCACCCTCTGTGGCATTATTCTCGACATGGAGGACTTTGTGACCACGACGGATTTATATGTGCACCAGCCATCACACGGAGAGTCTTCGGCCGGCGGGTGAGAATTCACAACCCAAGGGATGCGAATCCAAAGACCTACCATCCAAACTATCCCAGCACTCAAAAAGCATCTCTAAAACACAAACTCATTTTTCGGATACCATTAACCACACGCCAAGGATTAATCGCCAAAAAAGCTAGCCAAGAATCACACGATGGATTTAGTAAAGTGCCAAATTCACCCTAAAATTTAATAACTCGTAACTATTGGGAGTCAATAGCATACTATACTCTAGGGATAAAACCTTTATTAGACAATATGCTATAAAGTGTAGCAGAGACCACTACCGCTGATTATTTCTTTGTATTTACAATGAAGGTTTAACTCCACAATCAAGCAGAGACGAAAAGATTTTAACATGCGTTTCAATTTAGCACTGTTATAATTATGCATTATAATTGGAGGTATATAACTAGGGAAATGTATGGCACAATAATGAAAGAATAAGGCGTTAGGGTTCTAAAGTAATATGATAAAATGATTATAGTATGACATAGTATTTCACAATAGTATCTGAATGATTATAGTATCTCATTCAAAATTTGAAGTTTAAAATGTTTTGTTAAAGAAAACCATTAAGAAGAAGTTGCATAAAATGTTTGGCAATCACTCATCCCGGTAAACCAACTGGTCGCAAAAGTCGAGTAGTTGTAAGTGAGATTAAAATCAATTATAAGACATTTTGCCATTGGTGGCTCATCATGTCATAAATTAGCAACTCCGTAAAAATATTTTCTAAGAAATGGCATTTTTAAAAAAGTTGCTTTATCTATTATATTTTAAACTCTTCGCCTTCCCTGTCATCTGGCGCCCCGGGTTCGAGTCCCGGTTCGGACATGGTTGTTCACCTTCTGTGTTCTATCTGTGAGGTGTGTGAATTCACCTCCCCCCCCCAACTGTAAAAAGGGGTAATGCAAGATAATGTGACGCAGTTTGTAGGTCTGCACTTTTAGAAATATGTAAACACGATAGCTCAAAAATGCAATGATTTAAATATATAAAAATTGGTTCGGGATTTTGTGACTTCAAGTGCAGTTTTGAGTGAAATCTTTGTTCTAATCAATTAAGAAAAACATGTCTAAAACAAATATTCTATTTTCAGATACTATTTACCGCATGCCAATGATTAATAGCCAAGGACCACACGATGGATTCATGTTAAAATGTTAAATGGACGGCAACAGTTATTATTCCGTAACTATCGTGCGTCAGTGCATGACAAGTTTAATAGAAAGTATGCGGGAAATCTTAGGGGAGACCGCCTTCGTTGGTTATTTTTTCGTATACATACTAAGAGAGAGTATTTTCATCGTCAAAAAATTCGAAACCAAGATTTTGACGAAACTTTACGTTTTACACTTTCCTTAGTCCGAAAACCACATGTTTGGCATTATATCTGAGAAAAAAATAACTCGATAACACTTTATGTTTGATAGATGAAGTCCGAAATATGGATTTAATATTAAGTTGAAAAATTTTTATCAAATTTTGAAAAAAATCTATTCAGAGAAATTCTGTTTGTGCAGTTGCGAAATAAAAAATAAACACGGTAACTATAAAACGTAGCGAGCTGGATGAATAACATTTGGTATACATATATATTGTATAACCTAAAGTGAAATGCTGTTGAGTGTCTGCTCTTCTGCGCGAATCTGACTCTGTCGATTAATAAAAGGAAATAAAGAACGAAATTTTGTATGTGGTCTTTATATGAAAATTGCAGGTCTGCTTCGAATTTTGATTTAAATCTATCTTTAAAAAAATCTGCTTATCTGACTGTTCATATACACGAGAAAACAATAACTTCAAAACCCAAATAATTAGAAAAATGAATATGACGGAGGATTTGTAGAAAGAAAATTATTTATTTTTATAAAATGTTGGACCAATTTCAGCAAAGGGAAGGCGTTTGACAATGTATTGTTGCGAAATTTCTTTACCGGGGTTCGTTTGGATAGTGGGAGTTACATGGTGTGGAGAACGCTCAATAATCAGACGGCAATGGAAAAAGAAATAACGACGTTTATTTACACGAAGACACACAGGGCAGCACAAAGCGACAACTATATACAGCACAGAAGACGATTATCTTCACCCGAGACGTGTAGCATACAACAGCATACACAGCAGCATACAACCAGAATCTACTGCAGACAGTAGCGCACAGCTCAGTTCAGCACTAGCTTGCCTCAGTCGCTTCCGACTCCTCCGTCTTCTACTTCTCCGACTCTGGCTCGGATTACTGACTTGCTCCGTCGATTCCGCTTACTCTTCTTCGACCACTCCGTCCACCCTGACCACTGGCTTCTCCACTCCGTCTTCGGACTACTCCGTCATCTCTCCGACTACTGGCTTCGTAGTCCCCTTGGCAGCGGCGGTCGCTTCCTTTTATAGGTCTCAGGAGGCGGGGCTAGAAGCCTCTCAACCAATCAGGAACGTTCGAGGCGTATCTCGGTTCCTACTGGACGGATCGGGAAAATTCTCGAAGTTTCGGGTATTATCTATTTTGGCGCCAAAGTCGCCAAATTGGTCGCCAAGTCGCCAAATGGTCGTCAAGTTTGTCGCCACGCTCTGGGACCTCCGACGCGCTAGTCCCATTCAGATGACTGCAAAACTTTCTTTCTATTGATGGAATAAACTATGCTGGGAAGCCGAATTTCAGGTTTGTAACAGTATCCATAATAACGCGGTATTCAAAATAATAAACGAATTAAATGAAATCTGACATTTTGTCTTTACATCAAAATTATAAATCTGAATCAAATTTTGGCCAAAATATGTCAAGAAACCGACATTTCCTCTCTATGTTTGAATTCAAAAACGGAAAGAATATATAGAATAGATCTGTATAGTAAGGAAATGTGTATCGAATTTAAACATAGTGGACTATATAGGGTAAAGTGAAAAATCATTTCTTAACAATATACATTCGATCTGCTTCTTTATGTGACGAAATTAATCTCTAAATGCACCGTCTGATAAAGGTACGGTAAAACCAAATTCGTTGTAGATAGTAGAATATATAAAAAATTGGATAAGATATTGTTTTTCAGGAAGAAAGAAGTGAAACCTGTTTAAAATACATTAATTTAGGGGTTAAAGAAGCAACATTATTAATATTTTGTACTAGCCGCTATTAGCGACAATCAGTTGGTTTGCTGGAGATACTGGTTGTACTTAATGTCATTTAGTTAAATCATTTAGATATAGTTCCATGTCTATGATCCCATCAAAGGAGCAGATATTAAAGCATCGCCATTTTAATTATCTTACAAATATTCTGTTTATTGTGTATAAGAACTTCTATATAAGTAACCAATCCCATGACGTCATACAGCTATTAAAATGCGTGGTGCACCTATCTTCTAATTTTTTCGATATTGTAACTGCACTATATTGTTCATCGTGCAAACTGTACAAGCACTAAACAAAATATATATAGTTGTTATATAAAATGGAAGAAAGTAGCGCAATTAAAAAGCGCAATGGAAGAAAATAGCGCAATTAAATATTTGATGAAATAATGGAAACGGCTTTAACTTCAGGACAGCAGTGTAATTATTGTATGAAATTAGGCAAATAAATAACTTTTAAAAATACCAAAATTTAGTAAAACTTTCAAAAGCAACAATTCAATTAATTTCATTAAAAAAGTGGAAAGGACGAAGGTTTTATATTTCGAAAGGGTATAAAATATATATTTGTTCAATTTGTTTTTCGAAGTTATTGCAGAAAAACATTCAAATGTAGCGAAATTTTTAATCTATTTAAATTCTAATTAAAATTTCGAAAAAAAAAATACTCAGAGGAGCACATTTCCACGTTCGGGGTGCTAAATATATACAAAACTAGCAGTGCCCGCACAGCGTTGTCCGTGGCATAACATCCAAGAGGAAAAAATAGCTTTAAACTTAAGTCTGGCCTCCGCACGATATGACCTGGACATGTCGCGCAACATCAAACAAACATAAAAATATATTTAGAAATCATCAAAAATAACCACAAAACAATTTTTATAGCACACAGTCAGAAATATTTAGACTGTTAAAAAGGTAACAATATGATATGTTCAAAGACAACTCAATTCACTACATACAATCGAAAAGCTATTTTGAAATTTAAAAATATGCAAATAAGTCATTGTATCCACCGTTCCGCACTTGTTTATCAACTTTTTATAATCTGATATGAAAATGAAATTCAGCTTCCTTCATTGTAAAATATAATGGCTGGGCGATCACTTCGCCCATCGTGAGATTCATTCTGTTTCTGTAATTCATTGTAGTGGGAATTAAGGAGAGAAGGTTACTTCGCTCAACAGAAGACGCTCCTTCCCTAAGTGTGGACATTCTTTCTCTGATTCTGAACGTTTCTTTCTTCTACATTTTCATTATAGCGCAACAAACGATGCGTTTTGGCATTTAATGTGTTCCGGTCAAGGTTGGATTGCCGTTTTTTGTGTGGACATAATGCCTTTTTGGATTGCCTTTTTTGAATCGATATTTAAAATCAGACGCAAACAAAGAAATGTATCGTATAATCATATAACAGCTCTTGCCCTTTGCTCATGAGCAGTTTGAGATTTTTCGCACATGCGCGGATAAATGCAAAGTACAGATACTGCTGTTATGCACATGCGCGAATCGTAGTAGGAAAATAATTAAAATCGCAATTAAAAAATTCTTTTTTTTTATCTGAATGAAATGAAATGAAAAAAATGGAAACGGTTTGAAGTTCAGTTCAACAAGGTTATTTGTACCTAAAAATTACGCAAAAAATATTTTTAAAACCTTCCAAAATTCAGTAAAAATTGGCATATCAATTAAATTTATATCTTTAAATATATTAATTTTTAAATGATTTAAATCATTTTTTCTGTAATAATATTTTCTGAAGTAATTGAGGAAAAACATTAAAATTTAGTTTAGTTTTTAGTTATTTGAAATTTCAAAAAAATTGTTTCAAAGAGCACATCTCCACCCTCCAAAGTGTATCTGTAAAACTGGATTGGTCCACACACACACATTCTTCTTTATTATTAGTAGAGACAGAAATAGCTAATAAAATCTTTCCGTTGTCCAAATTCATTTTCAAAAAATTCGTTATTATGCAATCTCACGAAACATTTATTATTATTTCTGTCAGAGAGGAAGTTTACATAAGATTGCTGTATACAGCTGATAGCATGAAGGCGCCAGTCAATTATTCCACGATTACTCCATGTTACGAAATATTTATTTGACCACAAGTTATTTGATACAATAAGACTTGGATATTTTTTTAAATAAATTCTTTAAATGCTGAGTCATTAAGTTAATTAGCTATTTTCTTTACGAAAATATGTTATCGAATTTTTTGAAAAGAATTTTGCAATATACGATAACTTGCAACAAAAAAAAATGCCTGGGCTGGAAGAAAAAATGAGGAATTTCAGCTTTTTGTAAGTTTGAAATGTGTTCAACAGTGAAACTTAAATGAGTTATGCAGCAAAGTTTGGTTGTGAGTTAGCAGTTTAGCTGTAACCGTTTATTCTTTTGAATTCGGTTTTGTGAAGATTAAACATTCCAAAGTCTTATTTTAAAACAAAAGTAACATATAGAGCAGGCTGGATTATTAGATAAGCAATAAAGCTATTTTCTAGGAGTTCCATATATTTAGGAGGGCCCCGGGCCTTTGAGAATTTTTATGCAGTAATTTGAAAGATAGTTGATTAATTAGCTTTTATGTAACTACAAAGACCATACTATTGAACTTATTCGAATTAAAATGAAGTATTTTAAATGATAATTTTGGCAAAATGTTCTAATAATATTCTCAATTATCTATAATCTGGAAATTTTGTTATATTATTTTATATTTCGATAAAACTGTGGGGGATTATAACTTAAAAAATTGTTCAATCCTATTGCTAAATTTATTTAGGCTGCATCAAGAAAAGTTTTATGATTTTTTTTTACTATTCTGTTAAAATTACTTTTAAATTTCATCTGTATATTTTTTTATATGCTATATATTGAAGTCAATTTATATTTCTTCTCAACGAAGTACAGAATGAAAAATTGCAATAGTCAAACAATTCGAATTTGATACATTTTCATGCTTCAGATTATTCTGCGTCCAAAAAGCATATCTTGGAATTTAGCCTTTCTGTTTCCGAAGAAAGACCCATTGAGCTTAAAACTCCAAACGTGGATGAGATTAAGTACATGGAATTTCACCAAAACTGTAGGTTTTTAACAAATTTGGAGCAAATTCTATTTAGAAGAAGTATAGCTCTCCGGCTCTTTTAATGTAATTTAGCACTATAACTACAAAATGAAGAGATCTAAATAGATAAAATTCGGAATGCAGAATTAACATCTATAATTTAGACATCTATCGAATTTTGTGCAAAATCCAACAAGAGATTGATTGCCGTTATGTCTGTACTTTTAGAAACATGTAAATGCGATAACTCAATTAATGTAATTATTTAAATACATGAAATTTGGTATGGGAATTTTTTTACTTTGGTTTGGTCAATTTTTTTTCAATCGAATAGTATTAACCACATGCCAGGGATGAGTCGCCAAATAAATCGCCAAGGATCACACGATAGATTCAGTAAAGATGCTAAATTTACGCCAAATGTTAAAATTTCGTAACTATAGTAAGTCAATGAATCTAAGGCGTTCTCTGAGATAACACCTTTATTGCGAGAAAGCGGGTTTTAAAACTTTTTTTTCTGCACAATTTCGAGCGACAGTTTTTATAGTTGCTATTCCAATATTTTCATTGAACATTTAATAGCGTGATTTTCTTCAATCGCTGAAAACTGAGAAAGAAGATTTCAGTTATTATACCAACAGTTTACATAAAGAATCAGAAAGCCATGTGGCAATGTCAAGGCAGACAATTAGATTACCTTGGCATCTACGCTTTGAACGCCACTCTAATGACAGAGGACTTGACCCCATTACGCATGCTCATGGTCACAATAAATAGAACAGACAAAAATCTATTAAAATAATACAGCTATAATCTATAAGCAATTTGATGTTTAAAAATAATATTTTGAGGGAAACCTGAGTATCAAATTAAGTCTTAGATGCTTAATTGAATTTAGTTAAAAGCAATATTTCCGGTGAGCTAGCTAATCTTAAGGAACATCTGATATATCATTATCTAAGTTTCTCGTTTCCTCTTACTCGAAAAGCAGGGAAAATACTGTAACCTTAAAAAAAAATCAAATTTCTGATTTTGACTAATTTCCACTTTTCAGGCCTCCCTGGAAACGTGGAGATTAGTCAAAATCAGAAAAGCATGTTTCTGGAAAATGTCTGTTCGCTATTTTAAGTAATACGTTATATTAATTTTATGTCTATTTGTCTGTGACAAAGATAACACAAAAACGCTCAGGGGTAGACGAATGAAATATAGTGTACCATCTCTACATCAAATTCCGAGCAAAATTAGTTGAGAGGATGTTTGTCTGGGCAGCATTTTAAGTTAAAGTTAACACGAGGAGATTTATATCAAACGAGGAGATTTAGATAGGTAAAATTTGGTACACAGATTTAACATCTATAGGATAGACGCCTATGAAATTTTTAAGCAAATTCAACAAGGGGTGGATTATCTGTCAGTCTGTACGTGATAACTCAAAAGTGGAGTTATTTAAATAGATTAAATTTGGTAGGAGATAGGACTAAAAGTGTAGTTCTTGGTTGGATTTTTGTTTCAAACAGGTGGGAAAACAATTCTAAAACACATTCTTTTCAATTCACAATTTCACTCTTTCAATAAATAAATAAATAAATAAAAAACAATAAAATAAAAAAAAGTTTGCATTTTTACTAAACGTAAAAGCATGTGAACGCAATTACTTAAAGCACATTTTTTGGCTTAGTTTAGTTATATTAACGTACCGTTTGAAGCAACACTAGGGCTATTTTGGGACGGACCTCGTAATTTTGAACCTCGGTCAGATAACGAGGACGACACCTGACCTGGCACCCCCCCTTCTCCACACCACACCACACCACACCACACCAGCGGGAGGACGTTTGGTCAGGACGGATTTAACGTGCAACAGACCCCCTTGCACGACGGTTCTTCGGTGGAATCGGGTCTGGAACCTGAAACCCTCCTCTTCCAAAGCCGAGACCTTACCACCAGGACACCGCGGCCTACGAGGGCTTGAATAAAGATGCTTAAATAAATGATATTTGCTTGCAAGTGCTTGAGGCAAAAGAAATGTTCTTCTGTTCGATTTTGAATTTCTATCTTGTACTAAAAATGCTTTGTTAAACATAAATAATGTTCAAAAAAAGATGCAATTGCCAATCCTTTCGGCATAAAAACTACTCAAAACGTATTCTAATGCGCGTAGCGTACTGTTAGAACATACTATAAAATAAATTATAATTCAGAGAGGCGTGTATTTGATAAAATACACGCCTCCCCCCCCCCGTCTCCACACCACACCAGCTGGAGGACGTTTGGCATGACGGATTTAACGTGCAACAGACCCCCTTACACGGCGGTTCTTCGGTGGAATCGGGTTTCGAACCTGAAGCCCTCTGGTTCCGAAGCCGAGACCTTACCACCGGGCCACCGCGGCCCCAGATTTTTTGGCATTATGTCTATTTGTAAATACGATAACTGAAAAACAATCTTGAGCTAGAACGCTGCAATTTGATATATCCAATTACGTCCAAATTTATAGATTTCTATTAAATCCATTCACAGAAAGCCGATTGTCAGAGTTGTCAGAGACGAGAAGATTCAAAGAAGCTGATTGTCCGAATACAGGTGAATACGATAAATATAAAGTGGGAAAAGAAAGATAGATAAAATTTGATACACAATTTTGGCACGAAAATATAAATACTAATCAAATTTTAAAATAAATCTGTCAAAGTATGGACTATACGTCTGTCTATACTTTCTCATGCAATTCTCACAATAACTCAAAAACGCAATGACATAAATGAATGAAATTCGGCGTGCTGTCTAGTCAAATTTTATCTTTAATCGGGCGGCAGAAAAGGTCCAAAATACATACCATTACAATAGATTCAGTAAAAATACTACATTCATGCCAAAAAATCCCCAAAAATCCAGGCCAAAATCTTCTTAACTGTCGTTTATTAATGCCATTCAATGCTTTTGCGATTTTACCTAAGGTCCACAATTTTCTGTGGACAGAATTTTTCGAATACTGTCTTATAAAAGCGCAACATAAAATTGTGGAAGCTTAGCTTGGCCATGAACGTCATAAAGGCTCAGATTTTTATTATTAGAGTTTCCCATGAGCATTTTGTACTTCCAACTATAGTAAAGAAATCTGTATTTTTGAAGTTAAACTTGTTGGCGAATCTCGAATTCGAATTTTCAGACGATTGCAATACTTTCTCTGCACTCGTGTACGAAAAACAAAAAAATGTTTTTCACTGCACCCCTCTATCCCAATTCGATAACTATTTAACCTAAACTTGTTGGAAAATTCTCATCACTTGCATTACCTTCCACCTTCATTCACTTTCGTAACACCAGCTCTTACAAAATTACAGATGTAAATGGCGGAGAAAGGGGAATCCTTACATTTCGGACAAAACTAAATCTACCTTGACCTTCCGGTTTGTAGACACGAAATCTATTTAATATTACATTCTGTAAAGCTGATCGGGACACAAAACGTTACAAAAACGACCGGGTTGCATCGTGATTTTTCCATGCTTTAAGAATGTATAGTTGGTGTGGCATTTCCACAAAAGTTCCTCACAGTCTGACATTTAAAATCACTTTTTTTCGGTCCTGTCCATCAGTTTTTTCCGCTTGTGGTTTCACGATTTACGTATCTTCAACATCCCCAACATTTAATGAAATTTACAACCTATTATTTTCAATTTTACAATGGGATGGAACGCAGATGTGTGATTTGATTTTCCCCAATTCTCAAATATATATGGGTTCCATTTTTTTCTTTTTTGTGTGGCATCGCAACACCACATAAGTAAGAAATTGCCACTTATCATGAGATTTAATCAAACTGAGACTTTCAGAAAAAAGTTTATCGAAATGTCATTGTATAAAACTTTTTTTTTGTTGTATGATTCCTGACCTTCGCCTGGCATCGTACGAAGTTTGTATCTGACACGTTTTCTTTATTATTAATGTAAGGGACTACGTGAAAAATTATTCAACCTTGAATATATATTGGGATTTACCTATGATGAAGATCGGAAGTTTTTTTCTCTCATCTTTCTCTATGGACCCAAATGAGGATATCACTTGTAATAAGTGAACAAAAAAGAATTAATATTTTCAATAATAAAGAAAATTGAATATAATCTAATAATAGAAAAATAATCCTAACGATTTGCTAAAAGAACCTTTTCGATGATAGTTTGTCATGGTTGATTTTTTTTGTAATTTTTATGTATTCAGACGATAGCTTTTGAATGCATTATTAGAAAAAACAGATAGTCATACTATCATAGCATGTCATTCCGGGGTCTTCTAAATGAAACAGAATCTAGGTATTCCAAGGTGAATTCGATCACACAGACATCGAAATCATTAATCCAAGTGTTCTCATTTTTGTCATCTTTTTTTATTTGCAGGACGAGGACACAGGCACAGATAGTTATATACAAAATATTTACATATATTTCATTTTACGTGCACGAATTCTTTACACAGCACAAAACCATCTTTGGTTCCATCATACACGCTTCATCCAAACTGAAACCTAAACTCCACTTACATCACTTACTCCGTGGGATCATGGAAATTTTTTTCCTGACGTCACCAGCGCGCATGCGCAAAGGGGTTACATTATTAGGGTTAGGTCAGGAATTCCAACATCCTCCCACCTTTGAGTTTTTATTACAGAAAACTCAAACACAATTATCAAATTAATACAAAAAACTCGATAGCACAGCAATACATATACAAGAAAGTAAAAATAATTCCTATCTTTATTTTAGAATTCATGTTACCGTCCATGTTTAAGAAATTATTAAACTTCTATGCCTTTTAAAAAATATATAAGATCAAAAGAAACATTCCCCCAATTCTATTCTCCGGTCTGATTTCATCAATTTTTATTTCGTTTGAAAGTTTATGAGCATGATATTTCATCAGCAGTAGCCTGTTTCCCACCTTCCACTATTTTTGAGAAAAATTAAAAAAACATTACTTCACCGTGTATTAAAGTGAGCTGAATTTTTTCCATATTGTTATACTGTAGGAAAATTATGAATTAGAGAGATATATAAAGAAGGCAAAGGTAATAATATTGTTTGACATTTTATGTTTCCAAATGAAGCTTAAAAGTTGAAACCAATTGGCGAAAATGGACGCTTTTTATTACTTTTAAAAGTTTTAATTTTTTCTCTCTCTTTACTTATTATTAGACGTTAAGTATTTAACATCTGAAGCGTAATAAAATGTATTTGCGCCGGAAAAAATATTTAACAATTTTTTAAATTGCACAGCTTGCATTTGCATATTTCATGTAAAGTAAAGGAAAAAGTACGAGAAATTATTTCAATATGCAATTTTTAGTTCCTGATCCTCACCATATTTTACACATATAATTTATGTCTATTTCATACATATTTCAGACATATTCATACACATATAATTTATGTCTATTTCATACGTATTTCAGACATATTCATACACATATAATTTATGTCTATTTCATACATATTTCAGACATATTCATACACATATAATTTATGTCTATTTCATACATATTTCAGACATATTCATACACATATAATTTATGTCTATGAATTTCAATACAGTACACTCCCAAGTATCCGGTTCGCGACTATCCGGATTCCATACTATCTGGCCTAGTTTTTTTTATTTTTTTTATCGTAATTAAATGAGGAATGGAAGGCGTTGCATTGACAACATTGCCGAGGCATTGGAAACGAGCGTATGCTACAATCCTTCTACGTATCGTGTGCAAAATAATAGTTGTGGCAGGAAAATAGCAGAATTCTGCTCATTGCTCATTGTTTCGTCAGTGTTTAACGGACGTCTATTAAGAACTTTTTTTCAAAACTTAAAACTGTAAGTTTGGACTCTTTATTTTAGGGTTACCTTTTCTCATCTGTGAATCATTTATGAGTGAAAAATAAAATCAGTTTTAGTCAATTTTCTTAAGAGCTATACCTACTATTTACGTTGTTTTGTTTATGTTTCCTGCATTTAAATTAGACATTATAGAATTTATGTTGAAATGTGAACAGTTTAGATCCTTTAACTTTCTTTTCCTCTAATAAATTCTTTAAAGGTGCAGTGCAGTATATAAACATATATAAACTACTAGTATAGAGCCATCCATTTTAACTCGACACGTTACTGGCAACTACTTCAATGATTCACCCGGCAGCGGTTGCGTTCACATTGAGATATATGGAGAACTTAGCACTCAATAAGTAGTGAGAAAATACGCATTATAACAGCGAGTTTTGGTATAAAATCTTTGTTTTCAGTTGTTGGTGGATAAAGAAATGAATTCATAAAACTACGACCTTTACAGCTTTTTTGTTATTCAGCCTGCCCTCCCGTCACTTTAGGCTGGATACTCGGGAGTGTATTGTAGACATTTTAGATATGTATACACATATCTAAAGGTTAATTTTAGAATTATATCTATTAGAATAAAAAAATAAACATTATTAATTTTATTTCTTTCCTGTAAACACATTGCAAAACTGGGATCCGAATTTTGAATTATTTGTTAGCAAACTATAAACGGCAAGGTAAGAAAATTAAACATTCGTTTAAGTTTTGTGACTATTTATGGAATGAAATGTTTTGAAAACTCTGTAAAATTATAATATTTTCAACCTTTTTATAAACTATTGAAAAACACTCATAGCACCGAAGTATATCGATTAAATGTCAAAGATTTTTCCGAAACCGGATTTATTTTTCCTTTAAAAGCAGATGTTAAAAAAAACCCTTGCAATTAAAAAAAAATAATATCAAATCGCTTTCCTAAAATCTTGCATATAGCTTAAATATATTTCCTGAATTCTAAACTAAAAGAAAAGAAGCTTCTCTTCTTTCCAATTATTAAACAGTCGGGTTATAAATAGAAGTTGAAATTATAAAATTTTCCTCACTGTGAAGCATTAAAACAATTATAGATTTTTTTTAAATGAACATATTGCTTATTCTGTAGTTCGAGAACTGCAAAGCATATTAAGAAATTATGATACCAAATTTGAACAAAAAAATGTGCTCTATATTTTAATTTCCAATCTTTTACCTACGAAAATTCTGCCGAAATCGGGAATTTGAGAAAATAACTTTAAAGATAGCATTAAAACGTGTAATATGCAAATATAAAAGTCAGTGTAACTTCCAAAAGAATAAGCTTAGAAACAAAATTCCAAGTGATTTTATGAAGAAAACTGTTCAGTAATTAAGAATATTAAATAAAAATTATATTTCTTCAAAAATAAATAGACTTTTCAATGTATTCACCTACCTCAATAAATAGTCAATCTATTAGAAGATCTCTGTATGTTTCAAATTTTTTTCGTACGATACAGTTAATTCATTTCCGACTTAGTTCGACAACCTTTACTTTAATATTGAAATTTATTAATTACGTTGAGAACACGTACACAAAATGTATTTATTAGCATCGGGACGTACTAAAACAATGAAAAATAAATACTTGTTTTTTGTTTACTAGGAAACGAAGCTAAACGCAAAACACGTCGAAATTGAGGAAATTTATAACAAACAAGTCTAAGAAAAATATTATGCACATTCTTGTTTATGATGTTTATTTGCAGGTGTGTTGGAACTCCGTTTACTAAAAATAAAGCAAATATTTGTGATATTTTCCTAGTTGTAATTAAGAATATTATTTTTAGAAGGAAAAATAAGAAAGTTAGAGGAACAGAGGGCCTCAAACAAGTTGACACTAACATATGTATAATTGTTTCATTATACATATGTTAGTATCAACTTCATATCAAAAAACTGCTTTTTTCTCTACAAAGTGTCATTTTCTAAATTATAAATGATTACCTTAGAATGACCAAAACCAAAACTTTAAAAGAGCATCGAACCTCTGGTCTGAAAGATTGGATTCAAATGCTTTTGGTTTGATTCGTTTGTCTTTCTATTATTTTGAAGCAGCCAATTTTAACTATAACAACGCTGATGTACAAATAAACTGTTTTATATTTTTGTACGTGCAAATGTTTACAATATTAAATTTCTAAACAGTATGGTTATATAATATACATTAATTATACTTTAAAAAATTTATTAAAATTTGAATAAAAATCATAGACCTAAACTAATTTTTTATAGTTTAATTAAATAAAAAACGAAGTTTTTTATGATAATATTCTTAGATGTTCTTCAGAAAGAGTGCTAGTATTAATTTTTAATTAAAAATTTTATTAAATGTTTAATTTTATTAAATATTTGAAAAACTCTTTCATAGTGAGCATTCATTGTTTAAGAAGTTACCACTTTCCAAATGAATGATATTTTAAGAAGAAAGCATTGATGAAGTGAAATGTTAGAAGATATTTCTATTCTTAAATTTGTATTAAACATTCGACTGTGCATTAGACCCTGCATAGACCCCTGTCTCCTTAACAAATTATTTAGTAATAATTCATTTTTCACTATATCATTAATGTTTAGATCCGTATTTCCATATTCAATGTTTCACAAGTTCACAATATTTGTTTTCTCATATACAAGTTAATTAGTAGTACTGCCACTGACTCATTAATGTTCAGATATTCTGCCTGCTCATATACCATGATTTTCTCGCTCGTATTGTTCGTAAACCGAATTGCTCTTGTTTAGGGAGGGAATCAATCGACAATTTCGTGAGCCAAGATTTGACTACAAACTTACTTCAATAACTGTGAGCATACTTTTTCAGCATATTGTCAGGAAAAATGGCGAAAATACTTTTCCATCGTACATATACTAGAATATTCCGCCAGATAAATTATTTGTATGGCGATTGTGCAACATAAAATTGCTAACCGCATTACAAAAAGGGATAACGAGGAATGATAGTGGTTAATATTGTCCTGTTTTAACTAAGATCGCTGGCGCCATTTTTCTTGTCAGCATTGCGCACAAGCCGGAAAGTAGAGATACAAATGGACAATTATTCCTATTAACGATATGGAAACATCTGTCACTGCGAAACCGCACTTAATTACGTCATCAGTTTCCGTCACTGTCTGCGACAATTTCTGAATAAAGAATTTCTTTTGTACATACAGATTACCGTATTGGAAGTTTTGATGAAATTTCAATGAAAAACCATTTTGAAAATTCATGTCATTCGTTTACCATTAATTTTTACCAAGTTTCACTATATATAATCCTACATATTTGTTGCTCGAGTTAATCCAGTTCCACATCTCTTAATTATTCGAATCGCCATTTCACATGTTCTTTACTCAGAAAGAATAGTTATATCTTTTCTAAACACTCTGTGCCTCTCTATACTAGGATGAAATGGGAGTACAATCATTCTATGTCTTCCCGCCATAACTTCGAAATATCACTCAAAAATTGTTTTCGTATTTAATTAACTCTTCAGTAATTAAAAAAAAATAGCTTTACAGTGACATCATTTTCATTTCTGAAAGAATTCTTCTGTATTTTAACCAATTTTTAAAAAGTTTATTAAATACAGTTTATAATAATTTCTTTCTTTTTTTTTTTGTTAAGGACTTAAACCTATTTTAATGTTTAATCATATTTGTCACGCGCTCGCTTTTGTCAGTGAGAAAAATGTTATTTTCAAATATATTTGCCGGGTTTACACTCGGCAAGTTATAAGACGGCTAGCATGCAGCACATGTATAGAAAGGGACTGATTTATGTTTGTCACAATTCCATAAGATAGATTCAGGCATTCCATGCTTGGAAAATAATTGCCGTTTTGGCACCCCTGAATTTTTCTTTTTCATTGCTTATTATTAAAATGATGGATATTTACACAAAGAAACATGGTAACATATATAAAGAAAAAGTCAACACACCTAAATTTGGAAAACTATAAAAAGAAATAGCAAATAAAAAGAAGAAGAAAACACAATTTCGCATTAGAAAGAACAAAGAACAAAAAATATCGGAATGAATCTATGATAAACGATCAATTTTTTCACTCCAAAAAACCGCCAAATTCTACAAACGCATGCGCAGTAAGAAAAAATATAGTACAGCTGTCTGTAATTCTCCCATCCGGATAATTACTTGCCATCGACCGAACAGCATTTTTGAACCTTTCTACGCATGCGCAATTGGCCGTCTTATAATTGGCCGAGTGTAAACCCGACATTATTTCGTAATTCAAACATTTCAAATTCAACAATATATATCTAATAATTTGCAAATCAATACAGTCTTTTAAAACTGTGGTAAATTATTTAAATATTTAACTTTATTTTTTCCTCATTTCAAACTTTCAAAGCGCTCAAGAAGCATATCATATTTTCTAACTACTATTTTTAACTTGGGATCGTTTAATAAGAATTTTTTATCTTTTTATTGTCAATTTCATTGATACACTTGTTCATTTTTATTGATTAATTAGATATTTTATTGCTCTTGTCTCATATTTTTTTTTAAATATTATAACGATTACAATCTTCTAACTTTGTTTCTTGTAATTATTGTTTTTTTCCTACTCTTTTTAATTTCACAGTTTCTAAAATAGACAATTTTTCAATATTAACCATTTCTGCTTTATTATTAGATATCTAAATACTGCAATTTATATAACTTGATAGAGCAAGAAAGAAATATTGAATATCAGAATACATCCAAACTAGTATGGATTAAAAAACTTACAAAAATATTTTCTCAAAAAATAAAGCAACAAAAATTGTGGTTATTTTCATGTTTGTTGATAATGTGTAGTAGTATTTTGCCATTATTAGTAGTATTATTAGTAGTAATTGCCTAGTATTAGTAGTATTTTGCTCAATAAAAATTATTTACATTAGCGGTGCTTAACTTTTTCAAATACTGGAATTCTATTTATAGTAGAAATTCATGGTACGACATCAACGCGTTTTATAACATCATTAAATCAAGAATTATTTCCAGAATTAATCAAGGAATTGCAATCTTTGTAAGAAACCCTCATATTTTCATGCTTGCTGATAATGTGCAAAGCACTTGCAGTATCTTTCTCCATGATAATTATTTACATAAATGATGCCTGAATTTTGCAATTATTGGAATTTTTGTTTATAATAGAAATTGTGTTATTAAGACGTAAACGCATATTATTACATCAAAAATTAAATCCAGGATTTGCAATATTTGCAAAAAATATGGCTATTTTCTTACTTGTTGATAATGTTCAGAGTATTTGTAGCTTCTTGTCCCATGAAAATTATTTACATAATCGCTGCCTGAATTTTGCAATTTTTGGTATTCTGTTTGGAGTAGAAATTGGTATTGTCAACGCGAGATTTTAAATCAAATATTAAAGCAAGTATTTCCAATCTTTTCAAAAAAATGTGGCTATTTTCAGACTTGTTGATAATATGTAGATTAACTGTAGCATCTTACTCCATGGAAATTATTTACCTGAATTTTGGAATTACGAGAATTCTGATTACAGAATTAATTGATATTGTCATCATGTATTATTACATCTATCATTAAATCAAAGAAGTATTAACTATCTCAATCGTAGAAACTTTTAGATTATTTTCTTTTAAAATAGTTAATTTCTTAAGTTAAAGTTTAATCTCTTAAAATTACCAAAATATCCTTGTGTTGCTTCATAACAGGACATTAATATAACTTTATTTAAAGCTGCCTTTGTCAATATAGAAACTTCTTGCTTCTTCGATGGGCAGATTTGCATTTACAATTGTACAATTTTTGCTTATATAGAGTAATAATTCGAACTTATATAATGGTAAGGAGAT
>JAPMOR010010214.1:1231667-1284486 GCA_026543865.1 Argiope aurantia | reverse complement strand
GCAATTATTATGAATAAAAATAATTATAAGAATTAAAAGTATGTAAAATCATTAAAAAAGTAAAATCATTTTAAAAGGTATTTATTAAGAAGTTGAAATTTATAAGCACATATATATGATAATTTCAGACAGCCATCGAGATTTTAATTCTCAAGGATCTATATTAAAATCCACTCTTGTCATTACATATTCTGTCTTCTATAATCGACTACTGTTTTATTATGAAGTTGCAATGTCGTTTGATATATGAAGGATATTGCAGACAACCCAGAGAAAACTGTCACAAAAACCTAATGATTTGAAGAGCGAAACAACCACTGAATAAAGATGAAAAATTTTTAATGACAGCATCTCATCTTTGAGAATGAAATGATTTTTAACTGCTTTATCAGAGTATATAAAAAAGAAAAATTCTAAGCGGAATTCAAGTTCTTTGTGGAAACTTAAAGATTCCAAGACCGTGTTTCAAAAATTCTTGAATTACTTTATATATTTTAGAAGAGACTTGCTTTCTTTAAAAAAAAGTATCATTAACTGTGATTAATAATTCAATATAAATTACAAGAATGCGATAATATTTATGAATTCGGTTAGTAAATTAAATATAGAAAGTATATTCCCTTCAATTATTAAAAAATTTTATTTATCAAAAAAATTACTTATTAAAAACTAAATAATGAATCATTTCTATCAACTGAGCACGCGCATGGATTTAATCAACAAATATGTTTGGCGAAAGAAGTTGGCGCATTTAAGTTGTGACTCATCAAACAAAGGGTGAATCGTAGATTGGCGAAATAATTTGGCGGTCTTCCCAGCAGTAATACTCCGTGCCACCCGCGCCCTCGCCGCACTTCGTTGCTTTCCCCCATTCAGCAAGTCGCATCTTTCCACAATATTCCAGAGGAACCAATTCATCGATTTGTTATGTCGGCGAAGAGATCTCCAAAGGTATTTCATTTGATTCATTATTTGTCATTTAAAGATTTTAAATTACTTGTATTGAATTCTCTTTTAATAATTAAAAATAACCATTTGTGGTTTACAGCAGTATAAAAATTATTTATGTATAGAAATCGAATCTGATTGTATTGACCAGAAGTGTTCTAAAAATATCCGTGGTGTAACGCTTTCAGAATTATAGACTTTTAAAGAAATTATATTTCAATAAAAAGTGATATTATTAAAACCATAAGCTTTCATATTCTGAATTCAAAAAATTATAAAGAATGTTTAAATTAGAAATGAAAGCCCACAATTTTACTTTTAAAGATTTTTCATTTCTAAATATGAAGTACATCATGCATGACTTGCCACTCATTCGGGGAAATTTCATTTGGTATTTTTTTAAAATTACTTTTGTTTTTTATTATTTTTGTAAAGACTGGAAAGTTTGCGAATGGTTTTCATTTGCAGAGAATATTTTTATATTTGCTGAATTTGTGTATAAAAGTCATTTGTCAAGATCTAAATGAGAAATCTTGGTTTTGATGATCCGTAGGGTTACATGAAATCACTTATTCAATATTTATTCATTAAATTTACGCATATAAGGTATTCGTGAACGTGTGTGTGTGTGTCTGTATGTACACGCTTGTTTTTGCTATATGCATGGTATTATGCTGCTTACTGTCGCTTGATTTTAATTTCAAAATTTATTTTTACACATCTGATTTGTGTCATCCACTTTTTTTCTCCGAATTTTTCTGCCGTTCAAATAGTTTTATGCTATGTTATTTATTTAAATAAGCTTTCAGACAATTTAGTCAACTTTGTTTAACTCTTTAAAGGGCCATTTTTTTCTAGTCATATTATGTTAAAATATTTTTAGGCTTGAAATCAGAATAGGAAAAGGGATTCATTTAGCTTATTAGATAAATTTAATTAATTTGTTTAATTAATAATTAAGTAACAAATCAAAATACATCATTTTGTCTGAGATAAAGAACTGAAGCATCTAAGTTTCTGACTTACTAAAAAAATTTGTCAGAACTTATGCCAACCTACATAATTTCATATAAATATTGATAAATTTGGTGGGAAGCATACTTCCCACGGCCCTAGAAAGGGTTAAATTGTACTGAATACTTATCTTAATTTACCCTTACAGCAAAGTTTCATACTAATTGGAGGCAAACTTCTTAAATATTCGTTTTTGAATATTTGAAAAGTTAGATCTTTATTATATAAGGGCATTAATAACTGTCACTTTCATAAAAAAATAATTAACATCTACAGGTCCTATAATCTACTGGAAGTTGTAATAAAATTATTGACGAAATCTATTCATTTCAGTTGAGCACAATAATTCACACCGCGTAGTACAGATGCAAAATATCAGAATTTTTCGATTTCAACTAAATCCATCAAAGGGCTGTCTATTCATGTGTATCTGAACTCAAAAATCTAAATAAATGGCCTTGTCACCCAAACCGTGGAATTTGGCGAAAGAAACACTTCCAAAATATATGCCTTGAAGCATAAAATACGCTATATTAAGTTAGTATACAAGAAAGTATTTATTTTCCCTTTTCTCTATTTAAAATCTGTGTTAATTGAAAAAGCAATCCGAAAAAAAAAATGAATTTTATTTTTATTCTTTTTCTTATGATCGCATGAGATATTCATTTTCGAAGCGGCATCATAGAGATCTGTTTACATTTAATAAATCTTGAAGCAAAATATAAACTCCTGACGAAAAAGAACCGAACAGAATTTAAATTTGACCTATTTGATCTTGATCTGATTTTAAATACACTTTTGCTGAATGAAAGATTTCCTTACTTCTCGGTGATTCATCCATTGTCTCACAGTATGTCTAAAACCCAAAAATTTTCTGGTACTTCATGAATAGAGGACGTTCTGCGTTGATCCTTATATCTTAAAAATGGCTTATCATTGTTTTCATACAATTAATATAAGGTTGCATATAATTAGCAGTTAAAAATTTCACGTTTTACCAATCAAAAGTAAAATATCGCCCTCAATTAAGGAATTTTTAATGAATCCAATTTCCACTTGTCAGTGGTTGACATTCCTGTTGCATATTTATGTTCACAAAACTTATTTAAAAATGATATTGGTTTTTCTAAAAAAAAAATATCACAATTATATTGTATTAAGTAAAGCCAGGTTTATAAATATTTAAAAACTTTTAATAAGATCAGAAATAATTTATTCAAGTAATATAAAATGCCATTTTACTGCATTATCACCAGCTCATCCATCAACGCTTTTTCAGGAATTGGAAAATATTTTTAAATTTCGCTTCCAGTTATTACAATTTAAGGTGACGGTCAATTCAGCCAGATAGTTGCAAAACAAAAATTAAAAAATTCATGTCTTTTGCAATGGACTATTTACCTTCCAACAGTCAGTTCTGATGAACTTCAAATTTATCATCCATTTAAAAATTCATTATCTACAGCACACTGCAAATTGTTTCTTATCATGCCGGAATTTTACTTTCAAGGAAATTAACATAAACGCAAATCTCTAAATTCAATCAAATCTTTCATCATGCATCATTTTTAAAATTAGTCTCGATTATTATTCGAGAACTATCTCGACCATTAGGAATTTGACAAATGTTTGAAAGCATGTTAAAACGTATATTGTCTTCAGTAACGACACTTGAGAAACCGAAGACTCGTAGTATTATGCAATCGCCCGCAATGAACATTGATCGACAGAATTGGGGGGGGGGGGAGCCAAGTCTGTGTAGTCAAAACAAGTGGGAAAACTGACCTCGTCATTTTTGAACTATTCAATCAAGAGTAGAGATTCATATTAATTGCGAATAAATAATAGAGTAACTATGTCGATTGAATTAACGAGTTTACTGGTAAAAACATTCATTTCTATTAGGTGAATTAACTTTTGACATCGTCATATTTTTACAAGTATTCCCACTGAAATTTTCTCTGGGAGCTCACACAGGAGTATTTTAATTCTAAGTGTAAAATATTTGAGTTTTAATAAAATTCTTATTAAAGCCATATATTTATTTTTAAACAAAATATGAATTTCTAGTGAGAGTATTGCTTTAATTTGAATTTTCTCTAAGCTATATTGCGTTACAAAAATGTAGATTTACTATAAGTGATTGTTCAGTAAAAGTGTAAATATCATGAAGCACATGGCGTTACCTCATCCTGCCGATACAAAGCTGCCAAATAGCGACGAGACATTGCCCCACGGAAATTAGCAGAACTAAGTAGAACGAGTTTTTATCGCCGTGTTGTCCGGGGTCAAAGGGTTGATCAAATAATATGCTTCTGTCAGGTTTAGCAGTTTTGTAAATGACATGTTTTAAGATGCTTTACCTTTATTCTAAGTAGAAAAGATACCAATGCAAGTAATATCTTTGCTTTTATCATCTGATTTGCATGTCAGAGAGATTGCTCATTGCAAATATTTTAGCTCAGGTCGCATTTTTTCGGAGTGTATTTTACCATTCAGAATCATTTTGGCTCGCTTTATTCTAGTCTATCTTTATTTTCTATTTTGAATAAAAAATTTTCGGTTTCAACATCGCTGTCAGATACTTGCAGAAGTCTTCCGGGGTTTTTTTTTTCAAGTAATTGTAATTATGACTTGAAGAATATCGTTTTCAACCCGTTAGAACATTCCACGAAGTTATCCAAGAACTTCATTAAATAACTAAATTTTAATGAAATCATATCTTACTTGCCTTTAATGCCTTTGAACTTCTAAAAGAATATTATCTTAACTGAATCCTTTGAGTTGAGTAAACTTTAATCATGAAAATTTCTTACTGCCATCTGTGTGGCGTGATGAGGATTTTGAAAAATAAATCAAAGCCCCCTTTGATTTTTCGCATATATCTTCGCTTCTTATAGCCTATTTAATTTACTAAATTTATGTTTAAAATTTACATTTGTGCTAAAATGGATAAAATGACTTTCCACTTTTCTAAATAGCTCTGGGAAAATTAAACGCATCACAATCACTAATTATAAAAGTACTTCATCTTGAGATACGTAATTACTGTTCAATTTAAGATTATTTTAACTTAAAGGACTTTATGATTTAAGTGGAATAAAAATATATTTAGTATTTACATTTTTATTTAACTCATTTATTTTTTGAATTCACGATATTTTACAATATCGACCTTTCATTTTATTTAACATCAGCATCTATATGATTATACATTCCGTCTAAGATTGTGAACCTTAGAATTTTTCTAATCTTGCCACCCTTACACACAGCTTATAGCGTCAAATACAGTTTAAGACGACGGACGGACAGTAAACAGCAAACATATTTCATCAGTATGTCGTGCAAACATAGAATATCAATAAAACAAAAAAATTCAAAACAAACTGAAAATACAGATTCTTTGTAAACTAAGTTAAGAATTATTACGGTAAAAAAAAATTGGTACAGAAAAATGTATTCCAAATACTAAAAGTTCAAAATCGATTGGTTTGAAGCGTTTTTTTAAAAATAACTTTTTAAACTCTTTTTCGCATCTCATACAACCGTTGTTCCATGCGCTCGTATTTCAAGCCAACTGCAAATCCCGATCGATAAGCACTGTCTGCGAGATGAACTCAACCTTGCTTACATTTTTCCATAGTTTTCAGGCTCATTCCTTATGGCTAATTTTTTAAAAAATAAACAATACGCGGTAGGGTACTTTTAACATTTTTTTAAATGGAATCAGTTGAATAATCAAGACATTTCTTTCAATGTGATAGTAATTGGGAGAATTTTCGCTCACTGCTGTAAAGAATAGATTTAACGCCAAAATTTTAATTGTTTATTTAAATATTATAAAAACTCGGTAGGTGTTGGAAATTTTGGAAGAAACCTTGGATCATCGCAAGTTTATTTATTGATACCGACGAAAAATCTGGAGAAATCATGTTAATCATTATGGAACAATTTCCGTTTTTGTCAAGTGGCAAACAGAAATTGTGTGTTGGAATTTTAAACAATTTTTCGTCTTCTTTATATGTTACAATCATCAGCAGACTTTTAAACAGATTGATTAGTGTAGTATTTTTAAAGAAAATTTTGTCTAAAAGAATTTCTTTTGTAGTTAGAAAATGGCTTTTTAACAACATATCAAAATTCAGAATCTTTTTTTAAAACGTATCATGCAACTGTTTTCAAATGCATATTTTAGTTTGTACCCTGTTTCACATATTTGAAATAGCTTGCATAGCATTTTGTTTCGAGCTTAGAATTTTTATTTTAACATCGTCTACCTTTATTAACTGTTCTGATACCTAAGCACTATATTGAAAGCTTCAATATGCAGGGAAAACAGTTTACAGCCTGGCAATTCGAAATGAAAATCATTTTCTCCAATTTACCACCATTTTGCTATATTTAGAATTTAAACATTTATCATGTATATTGTACTTTGAATCGTTTATTAAAATTTATTATAATAAATGTAAACCGTTTTATCTTAAAAAAACCTTCAAAATGAAACTTATTTTGCACTTTAAGATTTCATATATTTATCGAATTTTAATAAAATTGAAATAAAAGTTTATATTCTACACTTTTTGGAAGAAAAATGCATTCAGGTGTTCTTTAGAACGAAAGCGTTGAAATGAAAGTATTTTAGGCAATAAATGCGTGCACTTGATAGCCTTATTTGTCATTTTTTAATATTTTAACAAATGAAATTTTAATATTAATAATATAAATTAACTATGCCAAACGTTAAAATTTTAATGGCAATGAAATTTAAATTATTTTTTAATAAATAAGGAAATTCTTATTTGCCTCCGATGTTTGTTTTGTAGTAAGAGAATGTGTGAATCTGGTCATACGACAATTTCCAAGACAATTTTTTTCCTACAGTGATTGTATTGAGCAAAGATCAATTTCTGAATAAATTATAATGAATTTTAAATTAAAATAAATCCTTAAATTAACGAATCCTTTGACTCTTTGCCTTAAAATTCATATTTATGCTTTCTTATAAAGAGACAAGCATACGAATTTTAAATTTAGACCTGAAAATTTTCTTAAATTGATTGTTTTTATTTTTCTATTCTTAATTTTTTTGTGATTTAAACTATTTTGGAAAATGTTACAATACATTGCCTGTACTTTAGAAAATATGAACTGTGAAGTCTATTGCCGGTTTTTTTTCCTACATGAAAAAGAGAATATTGCCTAAATAAAGGGTATGTTCTCTTTAAGTCTGTAGAATTTTATAATTAAACATTGGGCTGCGTGCATTTAAATATACATTGAACAAGTTACAAATTTTTTGTGAATGAAATTTTCAACTAATAGGTTCAATACTGAAAAAAAAATTCAAATATACGTTTAGCTTTACATGTATATATAATCAACATCTGCAGCTTTCAAGTATTATATACAATTCAAAAATGCTAACTTAATCTTTTTTAGAATACTATAGTGTAAAAATAATTCAGGGAAGGATTACAAGGTTACTGTCACATTCTGTATTAAATGCGCCAATGAATTTTTAAGCTACGTCGCATTTCACCCAAGGAAGCTTGTATAAAGCTGTCCTTCGGAATTGCGATTTTGCGCTTGCGCAGGAAACCTAATCGATTCCAGTCCATTTCTGGTTCAACATTTAAATTAACCTGTTCAGTTTCGGTTCAGTGTGGCAAATCAAATCAATAATTTCACATGCACAATTTTTTCAAATATTACGTACCAAAAATCAAGTTCCCATTTTTTTCATTTTAATTAATTTTATCTGTAAAACTTTGAGGAGATCCTTTCTATGAGAATTCGATTGCAAACTTGTAGCTTCAACAGCTAGGAGGAAGTTTTTTAAATTTCAAAAACCAATGATTTCTTCGAGATGTACTTCGAACCACCATGAATTGCGAAGATAGTTTTTGTGCATACGTTTGAAATAACCAAATTACAAGGTGGCCACAATATAACTTTCCCTGTTTGGAGACATCTGCAGTTAAAATGAATTAATGGAATGAAACTAAATTTCATATACGGACTATAGAGGGTGCGTCAAGATAAATTTCAAAATAAATTTCCCGAAGCGAACGGTGAGAGATGTTGTTACGTAAGAAGTGTCCACTATCTAGATGTATGATTATGTGTATACAACAGTATCTCATTTTTTAAACAAAAAGGGGAGGGGGTTACGATATTATTCAGCCGAAAATTCTTTTTGACTGTTGATTTATGTTTAATATGCGTCCTGCCTTATCTTAGCTGGTTTTACACGCTAAGTGGTTTAACACTAGTGTAGTTCTTCGACGGTTTTTAAGGAAATTTAGAATTTCTGCTTTGTGTCTGTTGTAGCATTGAGTATTATAATTAAAAAATTTAAGGGAACTTGATCGCAAGAATAAGACATATATAGTGTAAGGGCAGTATCGGACGATGCAATAACTGAAATTGTTGCGAACAATCAGTGACCTTCGGGGAGTATCTTGTTATTGATGTAATATCTTGTGCATAATATAGAAGCCCCTTAATTTGATTAACAAAAGAAAATTCTCATATTGCATCATATTCACTTGTGTATGAGCATTTTTTATTATTTGAATATTAATGAAATTTTGCAAAATTCATTTTTTGGGTGTTCATTGTAGTTATTAACTAGTTTAGGTTTCGAGTGTCAAAATATCTCCTATCGGTAACTTTGGATTTTTTTTTTTTCGTAATTCACCTTTCCTTTGCTTTTCACATTTCAGTATATGAAATTAGTTTTAGTTCTATGCATCATGTCAGCAAGAGAGAGTTCCAAATAGAAAGTTTTTATGGCTACCCTGTATTTTTTGAGTATTTGACTTAAAAATCATAAGTTCTGAACAATTGATGTACTGCAAAGTTTCATTAGCACCTTATACTGCAATGAAGTGTCAGACTCATGCATCCAATGATAGATTTTTGTTTATTTTTAAATCTGAATTTATGTTAAAATAGATTTTAAAAAAATTTTACGCCTAAACATAACTTTATCACTCCTATAGGGATTAAAATAACAATATATTTCTAATCAAATGTTAAATTTCTTTAAAGTCGAAATGTGATGGTGCATCCAACTAGAATTGTATAAAGACTTTATCCTTCAAAATAAGTTTAGAATTGTTTATGATACTGGCTGATATAATCGATAGCTGAAAGATTAAAATTCCCATTTTCAGCTAATAAATGCTCTTTTCGTATAGTATAGTGCGGTTATATAGTAAAGAGAATTAAGCTTGCCGAAGTTGCCACTTGTGATGTGATATAGAAGTTTGGAGAAAGTATTGTCCGATCAGGTGTTGTCCTCCTCAGCTGATCACATCTGAAAACTGCGATATTCTTTCCAAAACATTCCCCATGTTACTTCAAAATGGAACGCAAATATTTCTAAATTAAATCAATATCGGTACTTCCAAAGATATGCCGCAACGCTAAAATCCCTAATCCCATTTTTAGTCAGTTTCCATATTCAAAAAATCAATGTGGCGTATGGGATGGCAAAACTTGAAATCAACTTTGTAAGAACATTTAACATGTGACCTTTTAATAGATAATCGATTATTTAATGTTAATTGATACATATTGCATTCATTTTTGAATAATAAACATGATTGAAATAATGTCCAAACTATTATCCTACTACTATCCTACGCATTAATCCCTAATATTCAAAATTTTCATTTATTTTTAGTGTTAGATTTCAAACTTTATATTAAATATTAGTTTCATGGTAGAACTGATTTTAAAACTGACTAGATCTATATTTAATTTTCTTTCAATAAAATATTCTATGTGTTATTTCGAGATACAAATGAAAACAAAATTAACGCATTGAAATGTATTTAAAGAATTTTGCATTGATATGTTTCTTTTATATTTAATTAACTTAACGTTTTATAACTCAAAGTTATCGCTTAAAACTTAACAAATAGTACGGTGCGGATCCAACTAAGCAACTCATCGGAATAATATTTATTTAAAGGAATTATATTTATTAAAGAATTAAAAGAAACTGCAACATTTTGTCACGTATCTCTTGAATCTTAATCGAGATCATTTTAAAAAACAGTTCGGTGTGTTTGTTGCTATGAAATATGAAATTCCCGTCTTCGTTGTCCTCTTTCCTATTACGATCGATTGACCTTCATTCTATGATGATCTGTGTAACTGTGCAAACAGGACCCGATCGAAAAAAACCTAAGCACGATGCAAAGCTGAATTGCGAGCCTTAAAACAAATTTAATTCAATGAAATTCGCTATATTTTGCTATTCATTACAATCCGTAGATTGGTGTAGTAAGGACTTAAGAAATACATTAACATAGTAAATTTTTATAAACCTAATAATTTGCGCTAATAATCGTAATTATATCAACTATTATAATGCTTCATGAACTCTTAAAATGTGATTCGCTATGCTTTTACTAAGATACGATTACAATATTTGATTTTTTTTTCATTATTTTGAAACGCAAATTCATTGATAATGTATCGCGATTTAAGTTTCGGAGTAGTTCGAATCTAATAGATAGAAAATATTTCAGAAGATAAATTGTTCATGAATAAAGCTAGATCTCAAACAACTTGATTTTCAATTTTGAGAAAAACCGTACCGATTCCCATCGCATCTATGGTATGGCCAATATAATTGTCAGAAAAGTACCAAAATTTCATTACAATTCTTATAAATCATTTTTAAAAAAATATTGTAATGCTCGATGACAATTGGCAATGCTCGATGACAAATTTTTTTCATTCATTAAATCAATGTAATCAATGTCGTCTTACAAAGGCGCATTTAAACCTTTACAACATTTGAGATGATCGACTTCATTCAACTTAGCGAATATTGTCAGAACTATATAAAACCGTATGAAGTCTCATATTCAGGATAAATTTCGAATCTTTTCTTAAAACGAATGGCATTTTCAATTATGATTAGAAATGTGTAATCGGATGCATACTGTTTTGGAGGCTTAGCAAGATTAAAAGCGCTGAATCTTACCATCGGCTTTGCGAATGTGAAAATGCTCAAATCATGCGAGAACGTTCAAATGTTTAAATATTAGGATTTAATAAACCACGCTGAAAAGCTTTTTTTTGTAAAGTCGTTCAACCAGACGGGACCTTCGGACGCGCAGGGCCTTTTGTTTACCCATGCGAAACTCCATCGGGCCAGCCCAGACTGTGAGAATACAGTGTTGAAAGTTGAGTAATTAATAAGCTTCGAATGAATCCTTATTGTGTCCTTTGTGTATCTAAATATTTTCTGATTTGATTGAAATTCGAATCAAATACTTTTTTGTGGAAATAACTTTTCTATCAAATCGAAATATAAAAAAAAAAAAATTCTTGTTGGAGTGAAGTGCAAACGTTGAAATTAATACTTTAATGCAGCATTTATTTGCATAATATAATAAATTTTTGTGGTAACAATTTGAAGCTACTTTAAGGTAACAACTGGACAATTTTTTAGACATGGCAGTTCTACTTAAAGAATTCAACGTTAAGAAATATTACATTCCAATTCAATTAAGTATAATACTAGATAGTAATGTATTAATCCTAGTATGATATAGATTTTTTGTGTGAATAGAACATCTGTCGTACGAATATGCTTTTTTGGGCGCGGTTTTTCCGACCAATTGATGCCAAAATTTGACACTGAACTGCAGTAGTCATCAGATCACATATTGATTTCATTGATTTATATCATTGCGTTTTTGAATTATTACGTTTACATGTATGCGAAAGTACAAACCGGCAAAAGTTCAGCCTTTTGACAGATTTGGTTGAAAAGTTGATAAGAATCTACATTTTTAATGCTAAACTAGTGCACTGTTTTTTTTTTTTCTTCTATGTAGCTCTTTACGTTTTCAGTTAAGGAATTTACTTGTACTCGAACAGTCAAATAAGTTCATCTTGGTGGATTTCCTTTAAAACTTGATAAACATTTACAAATTTGGTCTTGTGATCATATACTAAATATCATTCATATAACTCAATGTGTTTTTGAGTTATCGCGACCTCAGGTGGACAGACATAATGCCAAAAATATGTATTTGGGAACTCTGAAACGTGGAGATTCGTCAAAATCTCGTTGTTTTTTATATTATTGGTATTTTTTAACGATTACAATACATTATCTATGCTTCTTATACGATAAAATAAAAATTACTGTCAATCATCCAAAACAAAGCTACTAAGGTATACTGTGTGTGTGTGTGTGTGACAATTTTATTAATGCTAAGAAATTGGCATTAATTATACTTCTAGTAACTTTAATTTTCTAATGTTAAGAATTATTATTAATGTCATAAAATTATTGAATTTTCCACTTTTGAATTGATGTTAAAATCTACCCATGCTCTGCTTATGTCGATTAAAATTTAATAATAGTATGCATGTTTAATTTTTAAAAATTTTAACGCTTGCACTGGAGCATAAAGATATCTTAAGTTTAGAAGCCTGCAGACAGTTTTATTCTTTCAAAATAAAGCTCTCGTAGCATCTGGAGTTATTTTATGTAGGGAAAAATTGGTTTGACTCGAAACAACAAGGCATGGGTAGACCTGTCGAGCAAGTCAAGGTTTCGGTTCTTACAGACGACGAGTTGAAAAACAAAAAGCAAGAGGCAATGAACTTCCGTATATTAACAAAGAAAAGTTCAGAATAACAAACAGTAGCTCTTTGTTTCAGACATACGAGCGTGCCCAACTTTGTTTTGCACTAGTTTTTCTGATTTGTGGTCAATTTAGAAAAGATTTATGATGGATACTGGTATTTCGGGATTATAAGGCAATTTTTATTCTCTTGTTAAATTATTTCCACTGAATATCAGTTTTTTAAAATTGAATTTTAATTTTGCTATGTTTAAATATTTTTATTCAAACGTCCTTTTATCTTCTGGAATAACTGGGGAAATTAAAATTAGTGGTATTTTCCTATCTTTGCCTGTGTCTTATGTCTAAAATGAGCAAATGGTATTTCTATTTGTACCATATTTAATAACTTTCTCACTACTTCAAAGTTTTATCAATTTGCACAACTTTAAATTATTTTATAAATATCAATATTAAAGGAATCGTTCGAAAACTTTTATCAAATATTTTTTACGTCTTAAACATCTGGTAACACTAAATATTTAAATCCATACTTTTAAAAATAAATTTGTATTTAATGAAATAAAATCTTGAATTTGTCATTTTCTAAAAGGGCGAATGTAATTGAACGAAGAACATGTATTGAATTTTGTTTCCGTTTTGCAATTTCTCCCACAAAAATGTTTGAAATATTGAAAAAATCCTCAAGTCGATTATTTATCGAGAGCAAGAACATTTAAGTTCAATAAAATATTGAAAGAATGCAAAGAATCTATTGAAGATGAATCACGCTCTAATAGCCCTTCCGAATTATGAACAGGATGGTAAGATCAGAGAGTTAATGCTCAATCATCATCGTTTCACAATTAAAAATAATATTGAAAATATTCTAACATCATTTGATTCTTGTCAAACAGATTTGAGATATCAGTTAGATTTGCGATACATCTCTAGTTGTTCTAAAAATGTTGAATTTGTTTCAAAAACCATAACGTATTTAAGGGTCCCAAGAGATTTCTGAAGGTGATTTATTCTTAAAACGCATTGTTATGGGTGATAAAAGCTGAATATATTCTTTTGATACTGAAATTGTTGAATAATCAAAGGAATGGAGCTGGAAAGATGTATCAAGACCGAAATGACCAGGTTATAGTCACTCAAAAATGTTGACTATTTTCTTCAGTTTTTGTGATGTTGTGCATCATGAATTCTACCAACTGACTAGATTGTTAATAAGGAATATCTTTTAGTTCTTGACCATCGAAGTTGATTTAAATTGTGGCGAGATCAAGTCATCGATATTATTGCATTGTGATAATTCATCTTCTCAATGTACTATTATTGTTCGTGAATTTTTGACAAAATAAGTGAACAAATGCAGTTCTGTATGTTCCATGCCCATCTGATATTGCACCATATGACTTTTTATTTATACGATTCAAACTTGCTGTGGTTACTTGGGGATTAAAAAAAAATCACTATGAACCTTCTAGGAATCACAAATAGCTTTAAGGTATATTTTGAGGACTGCAACATACGTTGGCAGAAATGAATTTTAGTTGGAGATTCAATGAAGATTGACCAATAAAGTGACACCTTTAGATTATGATAACAATCCTGGTACTTTTTGATCATGGTATTATATACTGTACTGATGTGGAACTTCTTGAATTTTACTATAGATTATTGCAGTGACAGATGATAGGCCCCTTTCATAAAAGGAAAGAAAATAAAAAATCACTCATGTAGGAGTTACTAAACACTAATTCCAATGTAATAATGCACAAGCAAAAGATGTGCAATAGAGCAATTATACATAAAATAAGGTGTTACTTTATTATGATTATTGGTTTTGAAGACTCGCATCTAATACTCAAACAAAGTAAAGTTTACTGATAAAGTTTTAAAGCGTTTAATAATTTTTCTGGTAATCAGATATTTACAACACATAACTTGTAGTTCTTCTTATTTGAAGAAAGTGGGAAAAAATTGATTGAAAGACGTATATTTAAAATAGTGGTAGAAATTGGGTTAGAAAATAATTGACTAGAAGAAATTGAGATAAAAGTTCCTCTATTTTATAACGATGTTTCATTTTCTGATAGCTTATAGTTCAATTTGGGCTATTTTTGTTTAAGTTGCTTATCCCCATCTGCTGTTAATTGCTGTAAAGAAATTTAGAAAGATCTTTTAAGTATTCTGAGCTTGACATTGATCCCGAAAATGCTTCATATTAGTTAAAGTAATCGAAGTTTACTACATAATGAACAAAATTATAGCTAGCAGTGCATATTATTTGCAAAACGTTGACTGCTTCATCTTGTGTTTTGCGTGTTTAGAGCGAGTAGAAGTAGCGCAATTTTAACACTAATTAGTTCACTGATGTATTGAAATTGCCTTTGAAAAACAAACATCTGACAAGTGTAAGTTTTTTAAATATAGAAGTCGAATTTTTTTTTGGAATTTTTATTATAATTTTTAAAAAAATCGTTGTTAATTAAAGATGGATAGTGTTACTGGAAGGAACGCTGGCCATTTCCGTTTAATTTATCGAGTCGAACATATTTGCATACTCGTGATCTTCTAACAACTGGGACGAATAGGAAAATGTATTGATATGATTGAACGACTTAAAAAGAGCAAGTTGATTTTTCTTCACCAAAGTTGCCACTGTAAATGAATATAAATATTATTATACATTGTACTTTGAATATAAATATTATTATACATTTGAACTTTAAAATGAATGATTTTAAAGAATAATTTAAAATGTAACAAGAATTCATTTGGTCTCCGAAATCATTGAATTTTAACTTTCATAATAACACTTTTTTTTTTATTTTCATTAATTCCTTAATTAGAAATAAAACTCTGCTGAATTTTTGAGAAAAAGGGTTTAAAACTAGTCGTGAATTTATTTATAATTTCATTTATTTATAATAATTTTATAATGATATAAGCCGTTTTTTAAATAATAAAAAAAATAAATGAACAAGTTTTTTACCGATGAAAGTCATAAAATTACAGGAGAAAACTTGTTTTACAAATACTTTTATCTTTTTTTTTCGTATGTGTTTATCTATTTCACAGATACTGTATTGCTATGGAAGAGAGGGGGGGGGGCATTAGTTATTGGTGGATTTCGTATTTTGCTCTTAAGAATGCATTCGACTATTACATGCACAGTAAATGAGCCCAAAACAAAAATCGTAACTGGAAAAACAGGGACGTTTAAGCTTTTTTACAAAAAGAAAGCCATAAATTTTAAATATAAACTGAAATAATTTTTATGCAGGTTCATCGTAATTAAAAAAAAATATGTTTAGAGTTTAGTTACAAAAAAAAGCACCGGGCCAAAGAAAAGCCATCTTATTATAAGTACTATTAAACCATGAAAAGTCGATTTATGATGTAAAAAAATACTATCGTGGCTAAGGGCGAAAGTTTAGCTGCAGGCTGAATTCGAGAAGTAAAATAGGTATAGAAACAAAAAGGTAAATTTTTGTGGGATTAAAAATTTAATGGGCCTTTTAACACATAGAAGTTTAACAGTTTCATATGGTTTTTTTTAGCATTTACAATTTTCCTTTTGGAAAAAAATTGTAAATTGCAGCTAACGCCAGTTGCAAGTTATTTAAAATAGTTTGTGTACTCCTGGAAATGTAAATTTTTTTAGCGATTTAAAGGATGTTATAGCACTGAAAGTCAGACAGATTGATACAAACATGTTACATTCTGCAGTTAACAATGTTATATTGAAATAGACATGGCAAGAATGAACATGTGCAAGAAAATTGTATTGAACATAGTTTGCAACAAAATTATAAAATAAAAGTGAAGTTAGAAATTTACCTTTGAATTTTAAAATTAACTAATGAATTATAAATGTGCAAAACTTCAGCTGAATGTTAAAACAAATGGAGCTGATTAAAATTTCTGTGCTAAATTCTATAAGGTTGATTAAAAGGATCTTATATAATTTTTTATGCCTATTTTACTGCACAAATTCAGCTTTCAGCTTTATTTTTGCACTTAGCTAGAAAAATGTAGAATATTTCAGAAATCAGTTCTTCGTAATCTAAATAACATGTATACAAAACAGCATTGTATTTAGCCTAGTACTTGGTGACTTTTGTAACCGAGTTCTAAACAATTATATTAATGATGATCATCTTACACACCTTTATTTAATTCGATTTGCTTCATATTTTTAAAGATGGAATTTTACAATTGGATTTTTTTTTATCTTCTGTTTTGCTATTGTTTTGAGATTTTGTATATTTGTGTATTCTTGATAATAATGCCCTACTTTAATATTTTCAGAATTTATTGTAATTTAATCTATCAATTCAATTAAACTTTGATTTCGTACATGTGGTGTCATATGGTAAGGAATTGGGAAAAAAATAATTGACATGAAAATTCTGTAATACTTAAAATGATAAAAATTTAAAGAATTGGAAGTAGAATACACTTAAAATAAAAAAGAATATACTTAAAATTTAAAAATATCTATTTTTAATTATACTAATGAGAGTATGCTTGTGTACACTCTTGTATTTGGATAGTTTATTTATGCTTAAAATGAACATTTCACAATTTCCTAAGAGGAAGGAAATGTAATTTTTTTTTGGTAACAAAATCTCAAATATTGTCCACTTCTTCAATACAATACAATATAAATAAACACTTTTCTTTCGATCTATCCCACTTTCGTAAACTGCTCACTTATTTGTGATCATAAATATTTCTGTGGGATAATAGCGGGAAAGGAAATGATCCTCGTTGTGGTTTCACTAAGTGGGATATAAATTACTGAAACATTATTACAAAGACAATGAAATGGTTTGCTTTGTTTGTTGCGTGCTTCTAAAGTACTTTTTCTTGGAAAAACATAGTAGTATATCAATTCTTAGAAATAATATGCATGTGAAAAACGAGATGCTTAGTAGGAAGTGAAATCAATCCAATATTTCATCACTCTGAAAATACTTTTTTGAATAAGTAAAACAAGACAACGGTGATTGAACTTGTTTTACCAAATGATAGTATTTGAATTAGTTATTCAAAGCTTCGCTACAATTTCGACCCGTTTAAAACTTCAGACCATTTAATAGGTAAAATGGAGTATTTAAAGCGTGCGACTACTTTCGTAATGTTTTTGAAAAATGGCATAAAATACGCGTCTTGAATTTTTACATAAAATGGATTTAAAAAATACCAATGAAACAAACATGTTAAAGCCAAAAGTTTATTTTTTAAAATTGAAAAAAAAAATTAAGGTGGGGGTAGATTAAAAGATATAAAGCAAAAACCTTATTTAGAAGTTTTTCAAATGATTTTTTCAAAATCTGCCATTACCTAGTCTCTTAATTGAGCAATAGAATGTATTTCTACGTACTCTATGTATATTAGCATTCAACCAATAAATAACATAAAATTTTCAATATTTTTCTGAATTTGAAACATTAAAATTATTTCAAAATCTTTCTACAAGAACAGATTGTTTATTCTGTAGTTCATGAACTGCAGAACATATTGGGAAATTATTGAACCAAATATGAATAATATATGTATTAATTTTAATTTATGAGGTTTTGAGCAAGAAAATTTTATCAAGACGTCGATTTTGAGAAATTAGCATTTAAAGATTTAAAATAACATTGAAATGTGCATTATGCAAATATAAAAATCAATGCAACTTCCCAAAGAATCAACTTAGAAACAAATTTCACATGATATTATGAAGAAAACTATTCAGAAATTAAGAATATTGAATAAAAAAAATACCTTCGCCAAAATTCTTTTTTTTTTGTGCTGTAACTTTATTAATTTTATATTACCAAGATTTTTTATTTATACTGTTTAAAAAGGAGGAAAAGATAATATTAATTATCAAATATTTGCTGAAATTAATTAAATTAAGACTAAACTAACAACAGCTTTCGATGTTGGTTCAATTTCGTAGTTTGACTTTTCGAATTTATTGGAAGCTATTGAATAGTTAATAGGAACTGAAAAGGATAAGAGACGGATTGATGCTTTGTCCACACCACATCATTGCGAAGACCCACAATCTGTTTCAATGTACACCTGATCCGCATATAAGGCACTTTTATTTTTAAAGAGTAGCTTTTTGATGTACTTACTTATTCCCCAAATTTTTCCTGCTGTTTTGCAAATTTATTTATATTATTCCATGTCTTTGTTCTATTGCATGAGGTTACCAGCTTATTTTATTCATTATAATGCCTAAATATTTTAAATAAAATTTGTAGACAATAAATTCATTATTTCATTTGTTAGTAAGTTCATTTTTATCTATCATACAATTTCTATTCTGCACTCAAACTGTGGAACTTTAAAATCCGGAGACAGATGGTATAGGCTCTTGAGCACATGATCTTATCTCAAATTCGAAACCCTGTAATTGCGACTATTGTCCTTATAGAGGTTGTCTTTTAAGTAATATATTCTTTGATTTATTTTATAGTAGAATGAAGACTGTTTATTATTTTGGCCTACAGTTTTCATCAGTCCTCCTCCACTTTTTTGAATGATTTCTGTGATTTAACCCTCGATTAAAGCTTTATCCATCTTGTGGTTACTAACTACTTTTTTCTTCTGGGTTAATTATTTATTTTTTAAAAGAAATATTTATTACATATATTTTTAAGTCAAAGATTAGTTAGAAGCAAGATTCTGCTTCTGTGAAATGCCTCTTGGCCCCTCTTCGCAAATCTGTGAAAAATAAATTTACTATCGTTATTCGAAGGAGCAAAATCTAGACAGCTTCTAAAAATTCTCCTTACGTGGAAGGCTGCTTTGATTCCTAAACAGTGAATAATATTTGTTAATCCTATTGCATAAATAAAATTTATCGTATTTTATTTACTCTAATTAAAATTATTGACCTTTGTAACGTTGCCATTCAAGATATAGCGATTCTCCTTTCGCCGAATCACTTATTTGCCCTTTTTTTAAAATTGCTTGTCAATGAAGAACTAGAATCTTCAACATATTTTTTGCAATTTTCATATCTAATAATTTCGCCGTCTTTATCTCCTGCTAAATAGTTGTGAAAATATTTTTAAAATCAAGAAAGACATCAAGTTTTTTTCAATACGTATATTTAATATTTTTTGTTAGTAACCAATACATCGTTTTCTTATTTGCATGCTTGAGGATCGCGAAATATTCTTTAGACTAAATGAGGTTGCGATTTTAGATTGGATAAAATTTCAAATATTCTGATTAGGAGATTTTTCTGATTTTTCGAATATAAAATTCTTGATTGTCCTACATACAGAATTAAAGTCAGTATTAAGAAAAGGGCATTTTTTGAAAATTTTGCTCTTTTTTTTAACAGCAAAAAGAGAAATATTTTTCGTTCTTGCGAAATCTTAAAAACATAACTGTTTCCTTAAGATTATATTCCTCAAAATAAGTTCCGGTTTCTTATTTTTGCTTGCACTCAAAAACATGAGATGCCTTGAATTACCATTACGAAAAAAATTGTATTCATTTCTGCACTGTACCGCTGTTTCTTTAGGCTGTGAGCAAATATATAATATTTTGCATAATTAAATATTCCATGCTTTCATGACTATAAATATTATTTATGCATTTTGATTTAAAATTTAATAGTATCTCATGTGTCGCAGCCAGCATGCTGAATGTATCCTGGCTGATGATCATGTACATTTTAGAGCTGGATTTACATTAGAAGCATCTTTAAAAAAAGCATGTTTAAGTGTGTTTTCTTCCTGAAGCTTAATCTCGGCTTCGGTGTAAGATATTCGTTATATTGAAAATCTTTTCTTAACGTGCATTTTAAATATATTGTGCTTTCCGTTTGTGTGGAGTTGCCAGCTGTTTGGGAAGTTACGGCGTCTTAGTTGTCTGATCACGGCTCAGTATTATGAGGTTTCTGGGTGACATGAAAAAAACAACACTCAAGCGCGATAAGCAGGCGAAAGATAATAGAATTTACTTTTGCTAAGTCACCGATGGAAATTGGGAACGAAAAAAATCTATTTATGACACTTTTCCCACTACGCCAATACCATACCAAAAGAATTCTTGTGACTCTCCAAAATGAAATTTTAGTTTGAAAAATTAAAATAAAATTCGAATAAGGTGATTAATTTTCTAATGAATTTCAAATCTTTTCTTTGATATAATGCTGTTCTTAAACAATAAATTTATTATTAACAGATGCTCACTTTATTAATATAATTCCCTTACCTTAATATAATTTTTGAATTTTAAAATTTCGTCAATGCGAACATTGTCAGTATCATATATGCCAACATTCAACAATGTCATTCAATTAACTTTCTTAGTTTATATCAAAATATATCTCGAAAAATTTCAATTATAACATTAAAGAATAAATCATTCAATATTCAGTTACCATTTTAAATAGGCGAAACAATTTTTTTAAATGCAATTCAGTAGCCTAATGACTAGTAAAATTATCTGAATAATTTTGGACTGAAATTCTTGTAAATTGTAAACAATCATCAAGTAAGATGCTTGCGGTGAAATCTACGAAATCTTAAAAATGAATCATTTTTTTCATGGTACAATTTATTTCAGGCTGTCACCAGCCCTGAAGAAAAAGAAACAACTACCAGACTTCTTTCTAATGGTTTTAAAGCATGTGTCATCTCCAAATCATCCGTTGCTGTGCCTTTGCCACCACCTGAAGACACCTCATCCACTGTGAGCAGTAGTAGTTTAGCTGACGGAGAAAATCAAAGAGGGAACTGGGGACGTCAATTAGACTTCTTCCTTTCATGTGTAGGCTATGCCGTGGGTCTTGGAAATATTTGGAGGTTCCCTTACTTATGTTATCAGAGTGGAGGAGGCAAGTTTTTTTATTTTATACTGATATACCTAAAAAATATTCCAAGACGAAAATTCTGGCTGAATTTATCATTTTTAAACGGATTTTAATTAGGTTTCAGTTTCTAAAAATTCGAAATTTTTCCGAGAGATATTTTATAAAATTTTTCCTTTCATTTTTAGGTGCCTTTTTAGTTCCTTACCTGCTCTTCTTGGTTGTTTGCGGAATGCCATTATTTTTCATGGAAATGAGTTTTGGTCAATTTGCTAGTCTTGGCCCCATTACAATTTGGAAAATATGTCCTCTCTTTAAAGGTAAGAAATATTTTTAAAAAAAAAATCTCGCAGATATTTATCCCGATATTTTCTTATGCTTCTGTTTTGTTTTATTTTATTTTTTAGGCTTAGGCTACGGAATGGTAATAATATCTGGAATTGTTTGCATCTACTATAATGTAATAATAGCTTGGACCCTCTATTACATCTATCATTCCTATAATGTGGTTTGGGCTACCTGTGATAACTGGTGGAATACAGCCGATTGTGTCGAACAAAGTCCTGCTGAATTTTACACACAAAACACTTCCCTGTTGACTAATTCAAGCTCTTCAATTTTTGAATCAGTAGGCAACAATAGCTTAGTAGATGTTGATATTAAAACAATATCAAATGCAACTAGGAAAACATCTAGTGAGGAATTTTGGCTGTAAGTTTTCGTTTAATATTTATATAACTGCAAAAGATTTATATAAATAATATTAATGTCAATAAAATATAATCTAAAATCTTGCATAACAAATGAAGGAAAGGCAGAAGGAAAATACATTACGAATCAAATCACACTAATTTTTCATATGCGTAATAATTTATTACAAATATAAATATAATTCAGTTACAAATGTAAATAGATCTGCAATATAAATTGTCTCATTAAGTAATTTCTATATATTTTTAACTATAATTTCGAGAAGATATAATTCACTTAGTTGTTATCTCGCATTATAAATTGATTTCAGAATAATATTGCATACTAAATAATAAAAATTATACTATCAAATTACAGATATAATGTACTCCACCAAAGTGCTGGAATTGATGAACTTGGTGAAATTCAATGGCCTTTAGCTTTAACCTTATTTATTGCGTGGTTTGTTGTGTTTCTTTGTCTTCAAAAGGGAATAAAGTCTTCTGGAAAGGTAATGTACAAGAAGTAAACATTTTTTTTAATTCTACTTCATCTTCATTTTACATGCCTTTAATTTCATTTTTTACATCTTTGCAATTCTGCAATCGTTTTGGTTTTGTTTTTGTTTAGCTTCTAAAGTGCTGGAGTTTTGTACATAAATGTGTTCTCAAAGAAAACACTCTATTTTAATATTTTCAGTATTTAATTGTAAATTAATTAAATTAAAGGTTCCATACATATGGTGCTACCTAGAAGTGATTTAAAAAATGTTGAGAAAATATATATGAATAATAATAATTTAAAACAATAAAAATAATAAGTTTTTAAAAATTAAAGGAAGAAAATAATTAATATAATTCCTACTTTATCATGCACTCATGGAGGGGTGTCATTTTGTTTAAAAGTTCCTCACCCATTCTAAAAATAAACTTTTTTTAGGTTGTCTACGTCTCGGCTACTTTTCCATATGTAGTGCTTGTATGCTTATTAATACGTGGCGTTACATTACCGGGAGCTTGGAATGGCATTGTGTTTTATCTCTCGCCAAGATGGGAACTGCTTCTGTCTTTTAAGGTACAGTACTGAGCATGTTTATTTTTAGTTATTTCATTTACTTATCAAAATTCTAAATATGGCAATGAAGAATTCTCGGGAATGGGCAAATTTCAAAACGAATGCAGCTTTTTTTCAGAAATTGCAATTGCCACTGAAAGTTGATACCAGCTCTTACTTTAGTTTCTTTTATCGTGTACGGATAATTTCGCTTTTAATGAATAAAATATAACAAAGAATATGCATTTGGTTCTGGCTTCATTATCTAATTTCAACTATATAGGAATTTTCAAAAAATATTTCTGAAGGTGTCACGCTATGAAAACCCCGCCAGTAGTTTAATGAGTTAAAGCAGTGTATAGCTGAGGTGTTTTTAATGGGAAGGTCATGGCGTTTTATCTTGGATGTGCTCTTAGCCAACATTATTGCAAGCAATAACGAACTGCTATCAGGCTGTTATTGGAGGTTTTCTTGGAAACAAAATGGAAATATAAGCCAGATTCTACTGTAAATTCTAAGAATCCACTCCTTCTTCTATCCTACGTACAGAAACTAGGGCGATTTTCCCTTCGGGCATTAACTAGATTCTAAGGATTTTCTTGATTTACAGAAATTATCACATTTTACCCTTTCTAAGAGTCCTTGGCTCACGGACGAGGCTAATTATGCTCAAATAGGATAAGTTGGTATGTAAAAGTAACTGGAACTTTTAAAAAAACCTTCCAAAATTTTCTAAATTACAGAAAAAACAATTTTATTTATGTAATTTTTCTCAAGGTGGAAAAAAACAATCTTTAACTTGAATGAAGTTTTGATATATACTTTGCGTTTCAGTTAGCGAACACAAACTGTTCACATTTTGCTGAGCAATTAAGAATTTTATTGAATGAATTTCACTGACGACTAAAATATCCTCTTAAGCTATCCTGAATCTTCGAAAAGGAAGATCTTTTGGGCTTAAAAGGAAAGTCATTTATTTTATTTTCGTTGCACCTCGTGAGCGATATTTGGGCATCCGCATTTAAAATAGAATGAATTTGTTAGTTACTATTTTTAATCAACTGTCATTTGAGTAGATTTGTGCTACTGCGATAATCTGGGAATCTCACTCCAATGTATTTGCTGCTAATTTTTATTCTTGCGTCTTCGGTCATTTTTATGAATCCAAAAATAGTAGTAGTAGAATATAAGCAAATTCAACTAATATTTTTTATCAAATTTTTGAACCTGTTTTTCTACCACTAAGATTAAAATTTTAGCAGTGCTTTCACAACCAGTAAGCTTAAGCTTCTTGCAAATTTAGTGAATGTGTGACTTTTATGATTTGGAGATAAGTACTGAATGTGTTGAAAATAATGGCAAAGAAATTTCAAAGCTCACATAACCTGCATCAGTTGAAAGATTTCATGACCGGGAGAGAGAGATCTTACGACAACATTATCTATTGATTGAAAATAAATGTCCTGCTCGGGCTCAAAATTCATTGTCCCTATTAGAGGCATATTTTGCATTTGTTTTACTATATTCATAAAAAAAACTTGTATTTTAAAAATTCTAATTATTGATCTTTTTTTTTCAATTAAAGGTATGGGGTGATGCTGCAACTCAGATATTTTATTCAGTTGGTGCTGCATGGGGTGCTGTTCTTACGATGGCTAGTTACAATAAATTTAGTAACAATGTTTACAGGTGAGTTGATACGCCATTTACTTTTAACAATTAGTTTTCATTTCAAAATGTTAATATTTTATTCGAAGCTTTTTTTTTTCCTCTACAGGGATGCTATGCTCATACCCATAATTAACTGTGCTACGAGTATATTTGCTGGATTTGTCGTATTTTCCATTATAGGATTTATGGCTTATGAAACTGGAAATAGTATTGAAGAAGTGGTCTCTGAAGGTGACTCTTTTCTTTTGAAACTAACATATTTGTTAATAAAGTAACGTATACTTACTGTACTGGGTATCGGAAGTGTCCTTTATTATAATAGTATTCTATAAAGAAGTTTTGTTAAAAGTTGAAACAGTCTCGATAAGTGACGGCTTTCCGGCAAGTTTCGGGAACAGTTTCCCTTCTGATCGTGCAGAACTATAAAGATTCGGTTTAGAAATTTTAGGATATCCATCATACAGCCTCGATATGCAATCCTCTGATTTTTTTCTGTGTACCTATGGAGAGGTTCACTGAGGTTCAAGAGGACGAACTCAAACGGGCCCATGTCGATTCACAGCCGACGGCATTCTGTGAGACTTGGATTTTTAAACGATCGAGTGCAGGGATAAATGTCTCAATCTGGATGGCAGTTATGTTAAAAAGTATCAAAATGGCAATACTTTCATCGTCGTTACATTGCCCTTAATTGCATCTTTTATTGCGTTCAACATTATGTACATATTAATATACCCTCATACATTGATATTTACCAGTGATTTATAAAGATTTTAATATTTACTCTTTTAATATTTTCCAATTCCTTAGAAAACCCAGAAATTCTTTGTGTAATCTAGAATTTTAAAGCAATATTTGTTGGGTTCAAACGCCATTATGATATTTTCTAAGAATAAAATTTTATTATTTAAATTAATTTTAAAAGATAACTTTACTTCCTGTTTTTGTTTTTGTAATATATTTTGAAAATGATTTTTTTCGCCTCGCTGATCATTGTATTTTGAATGAAATTTTCAGGTCCTGGTTTGGCCTTTGTGGTTTATCCAGAGGCAGTTTCCCGATTGCCTCTGTCGCCCTTATGGGCTTTTCTTTTTTTCATAATGCTTTTTGCCATCGGTCTCGATAGTCAGGTAATTACATTTTTTTTATTTAATTTGTATGTGATCAATTCTGGGCCTTGACCTTTCACATGAAATATGTCTCACTAATGAAAAGAAAAAGGAATGTATATAAATTCTGTTTGAGGTTTTTTAAAAGCTAATTAGTATTTAAATTATGAGAAGCTGTTTACCATGACGGAAGTAATTTTTAGTCCCATCACCTTACTGAGTAGTATAAATATAGATGATTTGAAGCATATTTATATTATTAAAAAAAATTCTGGAATAATTTTATATTTGACAAATTTAATTGCAATATTGGAATTATGATAAATTCGAAGAAAACTGTTAAATTAGCGTATCATCAAAAGTTTCTTTTCAATATTTTGCTTGGATATATAAAACATAAACAGAAATTAGAAACTGAGTTCTGTAATTTTTTAATCATTGACATAATTGCACTTCTATTGATGAAATCTTGGATGCATCCTTTCATAGCTGCATTCTCATTTTGAGTTGATTTTATTGGTGAATTGATATTAAAACTTAATTTTGTGATAACAAAAAATAATTGGCTTTCTTTTTAAAGTCATAATTGTTGAGGAAATTTGATTGAATATAATTCTCGTTAGTTTTCTTAAAAATTCTTCTTAAATGAAATATTTTTAAAGAATTGTCATTCATTATTTTACAAAAACATCGGATGGAAATTTTCACTTTGTTGGCATTCATTTTAACTGTAAGAGGAAATATTATTAGGTGTATAACTAGAATAAAAACTTACATTAGAGCAGATATATTTATTCTACGGGATAATTCCGTAATATGTGCAGGGGCAACTATTAAAAATGTTGCGTTTGCTGAGGCTTCAAAAAGGCTTGTTGTTGAAATATTATCTGTTTTCTCTCCACTGAAACATCTCTAACTGGAGAGAGACGCTTTTGCGGAAATCAATGAAATTCGCATTAATTAAATTTAAGTGTGAAATTACTTCGAATATTCTAACGTGAATTTTGCTTACTTACTAACAAGATTAACTTTTATAAGAATTTTTTTATGAATTAACTTTTATAAGAAGTGCTTATTTTTACTTTTTGTAAACAGTGTTTTTTTACTTTTTTACTATTACAGTGTAATATTTCCTAGCAGATGTCATTCATTTATGTCTGGTTTATCTATTCATTACCCAATTCCTTTATTTTTAATCTCCGGCATTTGATTAAGTGTTTCTTCATTTATAATCGTTTGGGGCATTGAAGGGAAAAAATTCTGTAAATGTTAGGATTTTTTTTTAGAAGAAAGTGAGACATGTTCTTGTGAGAGAAAAAAATGCCTTCTGAATTGAAGTCATACTTTTTGAAACAGTTGTTAGTTGAAATGTGTCAATTTATGTGTTGGTCAAGCTCATAAACAGGTGACAAATTCTTTCTTATCTATATATATATACTTACAAGACTGTAGTTTTGAAAAAATAAAACTACAACTACACACAATTTTTGAATTATTTTTTTAATATTAATAGTAGGTAAATATAAATGTGGGTTATAACACGGTACATAAAACATTAACTAGATTAAAGATTGCAATTTAATTCATATGACATTTTATCTTAAATTAACATTATTGATTAATCACTTAAAAATTGACAAATAGAAAAAAGAATTAAAATTGAACTACCAAATCTGTAAAATCAATTAAAGAAAATTCTTTTTTCTCATGTGGAACAGATTGCCCAAATGGCATTAATATTTAAATTAATCTAATTTTCAAATTATTGAATTTAAAACTTATTTTTTGTAAATTACAAAATAAAAAACGCATAACGTGAGAAATAGCATCAAAATTATATTTGAGGCTGTTACCTGTGTTAGTAATTATTTTCAGTATTTGTTTCATCCTTTTTTCTACTTTAATAATTGCTTTAATTATAATTTATAGTCTGACTTTTTCTTTTTTTTCTTTTGAGATTTCTTATTTTTTATTATTTTGTATCATTTGATTTTTCTGTATGTTATAAAAAAAAACTGAGAATCTCTTGCCATATGTTTATTTTAAATATGGCTGTGGTTAATCAATTATCTGTTGAAATCAATTATTTGGTTTTTGCCTTTCAGCAGATTTTTATCTTCCTTTGGAGATAAAAACTGACTGTGTTTTCCAGACTTTTAAATTGTTGATTTTAGTTCTTTTCTTTTCTTCTTTTCTCATTGCATTTACTTTAAAAATGCAGATTTGTGTTTCAGTTTCTTACTTAATCGGAGAACACAGTCAGTTTTTGATGACGGGGCCAAAATGGTTCCAGCGAACACACTGCCGATTCTGCTGCAGCAGCTAAGGAGGTACTTATTAGCTCTGTACCATGGTAAATATAAATAAGGGTATAGCAAAAATCTAACTCTAGCTTCAAAATTTGATTAATTCTTGTGGGTTGGGAGAAATAGATTGAATTCACGCATAAGATAGTTATTCCTTCATGTTTTGAAATACAACTTTATTTTCTATTTCTATGACTGCAATCTATACAGTCGGTATTAGAGTGGTATCTGAAAGTACCTCGCAAAATTCAGGAAGTTAAATTTACTTTTATGGATAATTAGATCCGATGGTACTTTTGCATCGTGAATTCATTTAAGTATTCAATATAAAGTTCGAGCAGTTGAGTAGTATAAAAAATTAGAGGAATTTATAAGGTTTCAAAATGCATTTTGTTTTTATTCACTTTAAACTGTTATTTTTTTACTTATGAAAAATGACGTTCCTTTATTGAAGAAAGCTTTATAAGCTTTTTTCTTCAGGTGAATTTTCATTATTAACTTGCAATTAAAAAATAATTTGGTTCTTTTTTTTCAACCTGAAATTTTCATTTTTATTCACTAATTTCTTTTTTTTTTTTTGCATATGAATGAATCTGCACTTTTAACAATTCTTTAAAGGTCAACTATTTCCTAAATATTTTTATTGGATCAGAATATTTGCAATAGTGGCTACTTAATTCCCTATATTTCTTAAATTATTTGCCCTCGCATATTAACATTATTAGAATTTAATTATTATAAAAAATATACTTAAATTATTTTTTGTAATAATTGTTCATTTTTTTTTTGTCAATGAAATTCGGATAGTTCCTCGCACTTTGCTCTCATTCATTATGAAAATTGGACTTGCTTTGTACAGATGTTCCTTTTGAGTGGATAATAGTCCATATGTTGTTCATTAATTGAAAAAAATATTCTGAATTTTGAAAACATGTGTTTTTCAGTGCTTATTAGTATTTAAATTATTGTGAATTTGATTATTTTACGAGTAGTTTTATGGAATGATTTTCACTGCCATGCAATGAATATCTAATAATTATATTTTATCTAGTAATTGAGTTCTTATGAAAGAAAAAAAGTCAGAACATAAATAAATTGTCTTTTCGCCCAACTAGTTATCTTATTTTTAATGAAATTGTCCTACAAGATTCAGTTTATTGGCTATTGTTTCCTCTTTATATACATGTAATTCACAATAACATTGAGAAGGGAAGTAGCAAGTTTTGTATGTCATTTGCAACTGATATTCAAGATTTTTGCAGTATTTTAAACATACTCTTTAATGCGCAAAATCAAATGCTTTTCAAAATCTTCACATCTCATTTTATTATTTAATGCCCATATGGGAAAGGATAAATAAAGTGCAAGCTAAATATTAAGTTTCTAAGCACTGTTTCTGTCAAAATATTTCACAATAGAAATTAAAAGTATATTCTTCTCTTTGAGAAAGTATTAGTTGAGTAAATACATGGACAAATAGTTGTGTGGGTACATACATAATAAGAATTTCTCGTTACTTAAAGATTATTAGTGCTCCAAATAATCTTTGAAACATTTTAAAGAGGAAGAAATTGTTTGAGATTCATTGTCTACATAATTAGTATATTTTACTTTTTTTGTATTTGAAATATATTGTGAATGCATAGAAAAATGTATGATTTGATTTTTATAGTTATTTTTTATTTATTTAAATGAATAGCTGCCTTGCTTCAACAGTATGATTTTTCCTTATTTACAAAAAATTTATTTTAACAAAACAAAACAAAATGCTTTTTACTTTTACTTTTCACAAAAATAAGCTTTAAAAAATATCGTTCCTTTCAGTATACACTTACCCTATTATCATATGAGGGGCAATATCATGAGATCTTATCATTTCCTTCAAGTTCTATAGAAAATTATAAAAGGAAATGATTTCTTGCAATTGCATTTTAGAACTTGCTTCTCTACTTGCAGTTTGCTTCCTTTTTAAACCTCCGAAGTCGATTTAATCTCTATTTCAATGTAACTTTTCCAAATACATTCAAATATAGAGAAACAAAACAAATGACTTAATTCGTTTCACTCATTCTTTAACAACAAAACTATTTAATATAAATGCCATATTTCTTGAAGCAGGACGTTTAATAAAGCGGGTGTTAACAAATTGCGAAATGCATTTCAGAAAAATTATTGCATTTTCTTATAAAAATTTATAATGCGTCTAAAGATAAATTATTAAAACATTTCTGGCCCAATAGTGCTTTGAATCTAAATGTACTACCAAATCAGTTTATTTTGTTAGTCAGTGTTCGGTGTATACCTCGAATTACTATTCTTAAAATGATCCTTAGCTTCTTAATCTAAAAAAACAATATGCTGAATGCAAGGCAGCTATATTTTTGAAAGTATATATATTCATATAACTTTTGCTTCAATATGCTATATTTTTAATTTTTGCAATTGTTGTTATTGTTGCTTTGAGCTAAAATATCATATGACTACAGCATGTAAAATCTTTTAATTTACATTTCGATTACCAAATAGATTTTTGAAGACAGAAAATCGCTGACAGAAATTTCCATTTTTCTTGTAATGCTAATTCGTAATTATAGGTCTAGTATTCAAATGTGTACACATGTGAGATATTTTATTCATGATAATCTTTTAAAATCTTTAAAAAAAATCTTAAAATATTAGTCTTTATTTTGTTTATATTTTAGCAAACCAAATCATAACAGATATCCATTTTCAAACATTTGACATTATTTTATTAAACACTTAATTGTAGAGTTTGTTGCTTCAATTTAAGCAAACGTTGATGACTATTTTTTCATTTTATTTTCAAAACTTTAGATAAACTTCACTTGCAATCTTAAAATATTTATATAAAGAAAAAAACTATTAATATTAGAAAATGCAGTCAAATTTTGAAATTCTGCAATTCTTAACTTTTTGCATTATAGAATGGAAATTTCTCTTCCATTGCAATACAATTTCTTAAAAGGAATTGTATTACACAGACTAACACAATAACGGAAATGGAAGCACTTAATTTTAACCCAAGATCAATTGCAACTCATACATTTGAACCTGGAACCATTTTTGTATAAATTAAATTTGACCTTTTGTTTTATTTATTTCGTAAACTTTATGATTAACGTAAGTTATTCAAAATTATTAGACTTTTTACTCGATGTAGCGACATTTTTAAGAAAATTAATTTCTAACTTATATTTAATTATAATTAAAACTTCAACCTCAATATACACTTTTCAATTACTTATTTTCCTATATTCGCTACTCTCGTTTATAAAGATTACACAACTGCGGTTGGTATGAGAAAAAAAGTATATCTTAAAGTTTCAAGTTAAACAGATGTGTCGGAAATTTTTTACCGCCTTTGTCAACAAGAAAAATTTTATCGTGCAGTATTTTTCATTAATTTTTAATGTCAATTTTTCATTTATTTTCAAAATTTGCGCTAACAATTTTTCGCAGTAGATAATGTTTAAAATTCCATTTCAGCGTCTATGTTTTTGCAATAAGATCGCAAGGGTCAGTTGCATCAGGGTATGGCACTGTTTTTCGCACTTTCATGATATTTCTTTAAAAAGATAACTAAACATTCTAATATTTTTACTCCATGCTGCCACCTAAGAGATGTGCCGAGTGTATCTATACCTCCCCCCTCCTTATCCTCCATTCGCACTCCATGGTATTAATGTATTTTTCTACAATTTTTCTTTTCAAGCCATGTTATATGAAAAACTTACTCACGCATGATAAAAGAAAATTAAAACTGAATGAAATTATCTCCAAGAGTTTTTCTTCTAAGAAATTTAAATATCTTTTCCCCCTGTGATTTCCTGGAAGATTCAAAGTTTTAAATGGCAGAGTGTGCTTAATTATTAATGAATTTAAATATCCGGTACAAAATTTAAAAAAAAATTAGTGATGCTCTAAAAGAAGTAGCGTTTGTGCAGTGCCTCTATATAATCCCCCTTATATAGTTTAAGTGACCATTTCCGTTATATTATATCTATAAAACTGTGAATTGCAGAAATTTTATGTGCTGTATCATATAATGTCTAAGCTAATACTCAGTAAATATATGTAACCTTTCAATGCAAATTATAGAAGAAATAAGCTAGTGTACAGTAGGAGATTCTTAAATACCTTTACATGTGTATTTTTATGATAATAGTATTAGGTTTCTGTGCGCCCTTTGGAGAGGACGTCACCACAAGCTGCAAGTCAACACACCGTGTGACAGTGTAACTTTTTGTGCACTATTTATCACTTTTCTATTTTTGAATTAGCTATTATATGTGCATTTTACTTTTTATGCAAGTGGTCAGTTAATTTTTAATAATATATTCTTTAAAAATATCTAAAAAATGTTTCAAAATAGACAGATGTAAAAACATTTTCTGCTTTAATTTATTAATTTTTATCATCCTGTTTGCTAAAAATAAATATTTCTATAACTGCATATTTAAATATATTTGATTGAAACTTTAACTATTCCTTCAAGATTGCACAATTTCAGTGCAATTTTATAAGAAAACCTGTTGCTATTTCTTTTCAAAAATATATAAATTTTAGATTTAAATTTAAATTTGTGATTGCTTTGCAGTCAATATCAAGTATACATATGTTTTATATGAATTGACAAGATTTTAGAGAATTCTTAAACAGCTATTTCATTTATATTGGGATTACATACAAATAACATTTTAATTTTTGCTATTAAAATTTATGAAAAGTTTAACTGAATATATGAGAATTAATTTGGAAGTCCTTCTTTTATTATGTTAATGATGTCATTAAGCTAAATAAATTTTTATCGGTTTCCTTAAAATCTAGTTCTCTATGTTTCGTTTAACATGCATTCAATTTATTCCCTCTTTCTTAAAATTTTATTTGTTGCGATGTACAGTAACTTTAAAAATAAAATCTTTTTTGGTATTTTAACTGACCACTCAGCAGAATTTTATTTAGCATTTCTATTACTAAATATATTTTGGGAAATTGAACACTGGATTTATTCGTAATACCAAGTTTTTATATAGAAATGATAAATTTTAGAATAATCTTAAACAATCTGTTTTCTTGAATATTATATTAAAATATAATTCTTCTCTAAAACTTTCAGTGTTCACTATACTTTAAAAATTTACGTATGATTGCTTGCATGTTTGCCAAAGCTGTGGTCAGCATTAATATATAGCTGCACTTTGGTTATCTTGCTACTAAAAATATACAAATATTCAGCTTATAGAAGCTTCTTCATAAATACATCTCACAAAGTGCTTTAACTGCTTATATTAGGCGAATCAAACCAAAATTCTTTGCTAAAATTGCATATGTCTTTGCTCTTTTGCAGACCACAGCATATGGCATGAAATCGCAATTTTAAATCTAATCTCATTATCTTCAATTGATTAAAATAATAATAAAATTTTTTCCATGTCTTTACAGTTTGGAATGTTCGAGACCGCCATAAGCGCATTTGTTGACGAATTTCCGACCGTCTTACAGAAGAGAAAACCCTTATTTACTGCAGTTTTATGTTTCGTTATGTTTCTCTTGGGATTACCCTGTGTTACTGAGGTAAGCTTCAACTTACAAATATTCTAAAGATCTTATGCTTTAGAATCCATAATTTTAGATATGGTTTGCTTTCGTAGTTGATCAGGGACTTAAAAAGGAAAACTCATTCGATCTAAAAGTGCTTCCTTTTTAAAGATGTATAGTTATTCTTTATAATACTGTTAATTGCTTTTACAGAATTTTGTATAAGGATATATTTTACTACTTATTCACAGCATTTTAATGTATATAAGTAATAAGGATAGAATTCGGCATTTATTTATATTTATCTTTGACACTTTTTGTAATTTACAGTTAACGGAATATTAAAACATTTTTTTCCCTGGAGAATGGGGTAGTGACAATATCTATGTGTTTGATTGTCAATGGCAAACAATATCCTATTTAATTTCATATTTTAGAAGCAGATTTGATTATAATTCCTCAAATAATTTTTTTATCATGAAAGTTTGAAAAAATCTCACTGGGAACGAATTCTCAGTTCCTTTCCTTAACTTTAGATGGATATGTTAGAAAAAACTTTGCAAAATGTCACCGATAAAAAAAAATCCACGTTTAGGGATATTTATGAACAAATGCGTGCTGCGAGTCGCATTAATCTTTGTCTCCTCTCTTGTGAGATGTTTATTATTATTATTAATGCACTTTTTTTGTTATACTAGTCGCTCAACAGGAATAATCATGAGTCCAACCTCATTATGTTTGATTAAGCGAACCTAAAAAACTGTGTAATGGCATTAAGTAGTGAAAAGCGAATGGATAATCGTTGTGATACGAAACGTTTTTACATATTTTTTTCTGTTCTAGGGTGGAATGTATGTACTCCAGTTGATGGATTGGTATAGTGCCGCATTTTCACTTATGATTATTTCTCTTTTGGAATTGATCTGTATATCTTGGATCTATGGTAAATATTAACATTCCTTTTTACTCTTAATTTAAACATAAACAAGAATGTTTCTTAAAATTTAAATAATGAAAACTTTTGCTTTAAACTTTTCTGCTTCTATATTGAAATGTACTCTGCTAAACAAAATATTAAATTAATAACCATTCACAAAACGTTTATATTATTAATTGGTAATGCAAATGATAGAATAAAATATTTTTGGTAGTAACATTTTTAATACGCAAAAATTTCATACATAAATGGAGATAATCAGTATCGGGTGAGTAAAAATGTTTGACAATAGAGAAGGGAAATTTTATATAACCTGTAATTAAATTTTAAATTCTTCATGATGTGCGGTATTTAAAGATAAAGAAACTATAAAATCAGCACACGTATAATGTAGATCCATCTCAATTTTCAATAAATAAATAAGACATCAAAATGTATTTAGATGGCCAATTTAAGTTAACGGTAGTTGCTTCTTTGCAGATCGATGCACTTACTATATTTCCTCTTAAAAGGCATAAGGACCTTATTTAAGGTTTCATTCTGCTGTTCATTGACTCCAATATAATGAATCACTTCAGCAACACTGAGCCTTTGTGGCTAATGAGGTTAAAATGCGTCGTGAGAAAAATAATTTTTCGTCTCCTTTATATATTTTCTTGAAAAAGTGATGTATAATGTACTAATTTAGCTTCACGGCATCTTCATCTGGACACCCCACTTCCCTTCTGCATTGATTACTGATGAATAGAGTAAATATAATAAAAAAGTAAAATTATGTATTATTTTTTAAGTTGCCATTTTATTTTTATATAATTTTGTATATACCTATGATACCCATGAAAATATTTGAGATAACTAATCGAAATATCATATTACAGCTAGACATTGGCTTAGCAAAAGTAAATGGCACCAGAATATCTCGTCGTATTTAGTTTGAAAAGGAAATTAAGCACACTAACATGTCTTTGCATCACATCATGAGTGATAATTGGAAGGCGTCTAAACCGTCGCTGCATCACTTATTCTTTAAATACGTTCCATACCGATGGTTATTGTTTTTAGAACATCACATGAACAAGCAGTTAAAAACGCCGTTCACTATCATTGTGGTTGGAGTTTTTAGTAACACTAACTGTGCAGTAGTCCAGATGTCACGTGTTCATCTCACTGATACCTTATCTATAACAAATCAAACGGCTTTAAACAATTGATCCACCGAATGATAGTGAAAACTACAGAGTACTTTTTTTATTTTAATTTTTTATTAATTCAGAATCAATGTCCTTAAAATAGAAAATTCATAATCGGATCAAGAATCTTTGATTTTATTCTTTTTAATCTATAAATCATTTTATTTATCTATAAAATATATTAAAAAATATTAAATCGTGTTAAGGAAAAAATAAGTACCAGTCTTAAAGCAAGAGATGAAAAAGATACAAGTTTCAGAATTTAATTTACAAATAGACTAATTTACTTTGCTAACACTGTTACTGATATTAGTTCTAATCTGTATCTAAATACCACGCTCATCATTAGCTTTTAAATTCTGAAATGCAAACTTTTATGATCCCAAAATTTAAAATATATCGGTACTTAATTTTTGTAAATAAATGTTTGTCTTGTGCTCGTATTTAGCATACTATTAAGCAGCACTGTCAAAGTACAGTTTATTCAAAACCTTTGCATTGATTACATCTTTGTACTGTAACTTTATGAGCAGTAAGAATAAATTTGAAGCCAGTTCAAAAGTAAAATTAAGGATTTGCTGGTATGTGTAGTGCTCTATATGGCTTTTCTTGATCACATCGGCAACATTCATGTGACAGTCTATTTCACTGTCATGTGGCTATCGAACGTACATCGCCGACTAGGAACATGCTTCATAATATCTGTTATGAAATGGTCTTTTGCATGGATGTTATTTGTTATTACGTAACCATGTAAGACTTTTAAGCTTTCTTCAGTATTGTGCTCAAATTTGTTATTTCTATTGTTATACAGCCATTTCTAATTGCTATTATTGTTTTAAATATCTCCTTATTATTCATTCTGTAAGAAACTAAAATTGAATAAATTGCTAAAAAGGCAAGTGCTTTTGTTAATCATGCTTTTTTTTTTTGGCTTAAATAGGTATTGATCGATTTTTCATGGATATCTCAATGATGATTAAACGACCCCCCTCTCTTTGGTGGAAGTTATGTTGGTGTTACATAACTCCTGGTACTATTGTATGCCTCCTTACTTTTATTATAATAAATCATGAAGCAGTATCCTATGATGATTACAAGTATCCCAAATGGTCTATTGTCTGTGGGTGGATGATTGCTATGTGTTCCATCGTGCCTATTCCAATTCTTGCTGTTGTTCAATTATTAAAAGCAGAAGGGAGTTTTAAAGAAGTAAGTACTCAGCAGAAAAATTGCTGCCAAGTTATCGGAGCTTATAAAACTCTGTTAAGATAAAATATACTAATACCTTTTTGTTTATTCTGAGAATTTTTCAATAACTAAAATAAAATGGGACCACCTTTCTCTGCAATAATGGATGCTACTCTACAAGGAAGACTATTCAATTATTTTTTAAGGTTTCTGTAGGAATTGCACGGCATTCTTGTGGGATAAAGCACTTGGTTACTGATAAGGGATATAGTGGTTTAGCTGGAATTCGAAGTTTCAATTCCATATTTAATCAGGAAGTGAATGGCTTGCTCTGAGTCCGATCTGAGCTCCTTTCCACACCTATGTAATGAACAGGAACATTAATTCGGACCAGACCACAATGCCTCTCATCAGTGATAATTTCACAATTTTATTTTGCAAGAATGGGTTGAATTTCCTACAAAAGCATTTCGGAACTAGTAAATAACTTTTTCAGAATTGGTGCAAAAGGTGGCCGATCGTCATATCAGTAATTGACATATCTGCAGAATAAGCAAATGATGACAGATGCTTTTAGTGATATGCTGTATATCGGCTCAGTGTGTCAGAATAATATTTGTTGTAATAAAGCGAATAATGTAATGAATTTACTGCAATTTAAATTATGCTGAATTTATAATTTTGCAAAATTATTTAGCATATTTTATGCTTTTATTCAAATCATTAAGATTATTAGAAAATTTAAATTAAAAAATTATCAGTTGCAGAAAATCCTTCATCATTTAGCTTTTCTTGGAAAGTAAGAATCGTTTAGTTGAAACGCCAATATCTTTTTGAATTTTTACGTTCTTCAAATGCAAATTTTTTTTATAGAAGTTGCCTTATATTTTTGTTTACAATAAGGGAAAAAAAAAAAAAAAAAAATCACACATGCGCAGCAAAAAGTTTTACTACAGATACTCATTTTCTAGAATAATCAAAGAATCTATTTCGAATTTTAATATGCTACAGTAGCATACTGTCATGTATTCTATAAGATTCGTATAACTTTAGTGAACATTCTTTGTTGTAGAAAAAACGCATATGGGAAAATTTGGGATTTTAAAAAAATCAAATTTGTACCCAAATGTAGATACAGTTTTTATGCATGCAAATGTACAAAAATGCAATTATTCTTCACAGGAAAAAAAAACCTACTGATGAAAGTAAATTGTCAGCATTCTGCAATACTGGATGAGCCCACATCCTTTTCTTCATCAGTTTCAATTCGGTTCCCTAAATGTTCTCTTGGTCAAACCTTCGTTGAAAAATACGAATTGAAGCTTATTTTTTTATGATGAAAATTTAAGGAAATTCGTTGAGCCATTTTTAAGCAATTTGAAAAGATGTGCATATCCGAAAATATAGAGATACTTTTAATTGTATAACGTCTGTCTGTGAATACAAGAACAGCTTGCACTAAACGGATAAAATTTAGAACTTGCCCATAACACTAAAATTTTAGATTTCTGTCAAGTTTTGGACAAAATCCGTTAAGGGGAAATCTGTCCTCCCATGTGTATGTTATACGAGAACTCAAAATTTAAAAAAAAATTAGAATGTTTTTGTCATCTGTATTGGGGATTTGTATCAAAAATTCGACCAAATCTATCAATGAATTGTCTGTTCATGAACGTGTGAATACTTTAACTCAAAGTCATATCGAAATAGATAAATTTAGTGTATAGTGTTGTCGTTTGAATTGTGGATAAAATATGTTATATGTATATACAATATATGTTATAGGTTAAAATAATAGGAACACCCAATTTTGAAATGAATCGAACTTTGACCAGCTAGTACAGTTCCGCCACGTTTCGCTCCAATCTGTCTTGTAAAGGTGGCATCAGGAGAAAAAAAAACTGTAATACTTTTGCCAGTTTCAGAGTTGTAAGAGAAAATTGTATTCCGATAAAATTGTTCTTCATTGCTTGGAATTTTCCGACGTGCAGAATGGTGTAAAAGCCATTATCGTTCGTGTTTCAAGTACCATGGGATAAACAGTTATGACAAGCCGCAAAAACCTTGAAAAAGATATCTTTAGCGACGTTGAACAGTGGAAGAAAGTCGAAGACCGACTGAGGTAGGCAAGTGCTGGAAGTGGATAGTTGCCGAAAAACGTAAAATTAAACTACTGAATCTACAGCAGCGTCATCAACGAGATTTGCATACTGCCCCTTTTCCTGGAAGAGGGATCATCCCAAAGTTGTTAGTGTCACTGGGGAACCCTATGAAGCAATGATATTAGTGCTAAGATCTCCAAAACCGAGCACAATAGCAATGAGAACAAGTAATATGGTCTAAAGAATCGTCATTTAGATTATTTCGAACCAGCGGACTCGGTTCGTCTGGCTAACACAGGAAAAAGCATTTCATGTTGATATCTTGTTCCTACTGTGAAACATGAAGGGGACTTTGTGATATGGTGAGAGGGAGGACGAGATAGCATGACTTAGGGGCCACTCGCTTTCTTGAAGAGGAAGATCACAGTCGAGCATAATCGCAGTACCACAACCTCCGATAGACAAGGCCTCTGCGGCTTTCCGTGACGTCACAACGAGACGGTACACTTCATTCCCTTAACGTCAAGTCTCTGCGCGCTAGAGAGTGAAGAGAAATTACTTTTCACTTGTTAATATCATTTCATGTACTTTCATATCATGCAATTCAACACACATATATTGTAGAATTCATTAATAATTAAAATGCAGCCGCTTTCCACATCACCCTGGAGGTACGGTGCATTACCTTTTTGCATTATGTGCAGGGCAGATTTCCCAGTAGGTGCATCTCCCCTAGATTTAAAACTATTATCTTCATTTACTACATCATTAAAAATGCCTTTGCCATAATCATGTACTTGTTCTTCATTCACTACATCATTAAAAATTATATCTGTTGGGAAATATTTTTGATTAGAAAATTTCAAAATTTCTTCTTCATATATGGTACATAATTTTTTTAATTAAAAAATACATTTGCAATGCTTTTGTTGATTAATTACAAAGCAATTCCATACAATAATGGTTCTATGAATATTTGCCATGGTGTCAACTCCAAGAAAGCAATAAACACAATATTTCACGAAACAGTATTCTATTCAAAAAAATATCCAATAAATCTTTGAAATATTAGAAGAGGTTTCTTATTTAACTATATATTTTATTACATTATTAGAAATATCTTCACTAAATTTATCAAATTTTCTTTCCTTTCCGGTTTAAGAAGAGCTTTTCAAGCTATTGTGTAATTATTCAATAATTCATTGACTGCAGACCAGACAAAATATAGCCAGACTTTCTGACAAATTTATATGCATGCGGAGCCATTGAATAAAATAATGAGCAGAATATCATCATTTCAGTGGAGTACCTTTTACTGTGCTCATTTTGAATAATCAAGGCAGATTGCTCTTTAATAAATGCTATAACATTCGTTAAATTTTCTTGGGTTATATTTAAATTATCCATGAAATTATGAATCTGGAAAACAATATCAGAATTCAGCAATGAATTATTTGTCTTCATTTCTGGCAGATGCTCTAATATTTCATTTAAAGTGTTGATGTTATTGATTTTTATAGGTAAAGAAGAAATGTTTGGAATATTTGACAAGCTTGTTTTTCCAACAAAAGCTGACACCTCTAATAAATCATTCATTATAACAGACAATGCAATTTCAGGACCAGAACTTAATTCAATATTCACGAATAAAATTTTTTCTTTATGAATGATATTCCAGAAATTTTTCAAATTTACTAAAGAAATGCGCTGTTTTAGTTCTTCTAAATTTTAAAATTCTCTTGTCTCATCGTATTTCTTTTTTTCTGTTATGCTTTCCTGGTGAGCTTTCTCTATATATTGTTGCTCCAATTGCATTATTTTTATTTCTGGATTTTCCCTATGAAATGTTGAAAATGACATGTAAGCAGCCGATTTAGGCATCTGAGATGGAATTGCTCCAATCACTAGTCTCGGATATTTAAGAGGGGCACTTAATAATTTTCCTGACTTCGAATCAAATAGATTAGTTTCTCTTTCAATATCATTTTTAAAAAAAATGTAATTCACAGACCTACAGTAAAGGAAATTATTCGTAAATATCGACTTCCTTTAATGTTTAATTTAAATGCAGTAACAAATATACAACATAAAACAATATATAATTATTATTGTTTACTCTCATGCTTTTATCGTTATATTTTATAATAAATTTTAAACTATATAAACGTAATTATAGATATAATAGTAAACAAAGTATGTAAACATAATTACGGCAAATATAATTATTGACAATAATACTGCCTACATTACAACATTTTATGAAATTCTTTTCATAATGCACTTGATTAAAATCACGAATAATAGATATTATTGAGCTGTTAAATCTCTAATGTGAGAATAAATTATTTTTCATTTATAAACATTAAGCATTAGTTTAAAATAATTAAATAAGCTTACCCTACTATGCTGCATCGGATAAAATCCTTCACGATGTATGGCACTTAACCATTTCTTTTTAATCTCTTCATTTTTAGGAAAGGCAAAAACACTTACTCTTGGGCCATTCCTGTAATTTCCATTACAGTTTGGAACACAACAGATCAAAGGCATTTCTATTCCTTATTTTTAGTAATCCAAATGATTTTTCTTGCAAATAAGAAATGGCGCTTCCTGTCTACTCAAACACAGGAGAGCCACTGGCTAAAACATGGCGTGGGAGGAAAAGAGTTCGTTTCTTATCAGTACACTTGAAGAGGGTGAAATTCCTCCCTCGGTCCCCCAATTCGCACCCACTCGTGTAACATCTCGGGGCGACGTCATTACTTTCTGTGACGTAAGTTTTCAGGCCTTGTCTATCGGGGTTGTGGCAGTACTCCCGCAGATTAGTGTATCAGACCGTTTACTGGAAAATGTCCTCTCGTGGTTATATGAGCATAATAAAGAAGTGGAATATCTTAAGATTTAGGTATTGAAGATACTATTTAACATAATTGAGCCTTTGCAGAGGCTTTTAAAGAACAAAACCCGTGCTCAGTTTCCTTTTTCACACACATTACCTGAACTCGAGAACCTTTGCACGAAGAATGGCTGCGAATTTCCTTAAACTTTGTGCACAACTTCTACTTATCAATACCATGCTGGATGCAAGCTGTTTTTCGAGGGAATTATGGCCAGTCACTTATTAATAAAAATTTTGCTTTTTTTACAGGTGTCTCTATTTTATCCTTACTTGCATATATCAATAACATAGTAACTGGGAGCAAAGGGTATATAGATGCTCCATGTGCCATTCATGGGGTTCAATCGGAACAAAATATTAGTGTCTTTTCATGTTTTGAAATAAAAAATATATATATAATGAATGAAAAAATGTCATACGCCACATATATTTATTAAATCACCGATGACAAGTGAGAGCGAAAATATATATCGTGGCCCGTGATTACTTCAATTCGAGTTCAATTCAATTAGCCAATAGAATAATTCAAAAAGTTCTTACCTGTCAGAAAAGAACTGGAGGCAACTAGTGGATTTTTCACATTTTATTTCAGACACAGCTAGCACATTTACACAGGAAAACGCACAAAAGGCAAAGCAACACAACTAAACATCACAACGTACACAAGACACCTAAAATAAAGAAACCCAAAGGGGGACACAGCGCCCTCGGGCGGAAAACCTTGGACTTCAAGGGGGAGTAAATAAAGTTTTGACAGTCCGAGCATCTATTACCCTCACTACGTTACTGATTATATATGTCTTAATCAAAAGTGGGCCTTATTGGGACCCCCACATGTTCTAATGTCCCTGTGCATCTATCTTTAAATTATCTATTCATAGAAATAATTCAAGTTGTAATCCGAACTATTATCAACAGTTATATGCGTGATGATTTTTATTTATGTTTAATGCTTTTAAAAACCATTCAATTCGCTAAACTCCTGACTTTTTGAAAATTTTCAGAGACTTATTTCATGCCTGCAGCCAACTGAAAAATGGGGACCAGCTTTGGAAGAACACAGGATCTTATATAAGAAGAGTCTGAGTTTAGTTTCCAGTCGTTTCCCTCAAAAAAGAGAACTCATTGCCAACCAAAATGCAAGCACAGATCAAAGAAATATCGATGGTGTATGCATGGTTCAAACGGAAGATGCACTGTTAACAGCAGAAAGCTGTATCTAAATACAGAAAGCAGTTGTCGTTTTTGAAGAAATGAATAAATTAGCTTTCCTGAGAAGAAAGCTAAAATAGGATTTTAAGAAGAGAATCTTTAGCAAAAAGTTCTCTTCATAATCTCGATGCAAATGAAGATTCAACTCGTGTCTGCTGCACCAAAAATTTATGCAGTGCATAGAAAGGTATTGCCTGATAATCAAACTTCACGAAGAAATGATTGCTCAAACAATCGAGCATATTTTTCGGAAAAGTATTTTTTTTTTTTTTGACAAGCACATTTTATGTGTGGCCTTCCATTTTTATAATGGAGGATCGTAAAGAAGTATTTTTGTTTTGGTTTAGTGTTTTTAGTAAATTTATAACAGTGGAAAAAAACTGTATTTAATATCGCATAGTAAGCTGTTATTATATGGTGGATAAACTTAGCATTTTAGTTGTTTTTTTTTCTATTTTTATTTGTAATGAATTAAACAATCAATTTTATGATCAATTTTATAATCTGTTTAATTTTCATGCATTGTGTGTTCGCTCTTTGGTAAGGTAAATAATTAAGAAGCTCTTAAATAGTTTGGTTGTGAAATAAATTTTGATTTGAATTTTGGATTACAGAATGTTTATTTTTGTATTACTGCTTTTTATTACAGTCATGTTTTCTTTATGAAGTCATTTCTACTAAACAAAAGAGTTTGATATTTTTGTATATTATTCCTGATTTGGTTGCAAACATAGCTCATGACTGTACTAGAGTTCATATCAAGATTTCAAAAATCAAATAACTGAACAAAACCGATAAATTTTTCCAAAAATATTTCATTTTTCGAGTAGGATCACAAACTTGCAATTAGAGGAGCATTCCAATTGTATTTCATTTAGTGCTTAGCTTAAGATTATCTAGAAAAAAAATGCTAAGTCATTCTGTGAAAGAATACATTTGTAAATGCATAACAAATTTTATTTTGAATCTTTCATTTCTACGAACTGAATTTTTGAAATATCAAAAGCATAGTCAGCCTTATACTTCTTTAAGAGAAGTCATACAAAATTTTGTTCCTCTTACTTCCTTATCCCTTCTTTCTTACTTCCTTTAATGCTATGATGCAGTAAGTAAACAAGTATATCACCGCATTTAAAATGTCCCGTCTGTATTTTTCTCTGTACTATAGGTAACTATTAACTTCTGTTAGTAGTATAATTCATAAGAGCAAATCTGTCTTTTTCTCAAAGATGGTCCTTAAAATGGGTTTTCAGTTCATGCATTTCTATTGTAAAGGTCAAATAGAAATATTAAAGAATATTTCAATTAAAAAAAAACAATGAACTTCTGGGGAATGCTTAAAATGCAGATCTACCAAAAATTTTAGGCTATTTAAAATAAATGTGCAAGTTAGTGATCCTTCCTATTTTCAATGTTTGCATTATTAAAAATAGTGCCAATTTAATTGGGATTTTCTTTGTTTAATTTTATTAATATTATGCTTAATGTCAAGTTTCTGAATCAGAAAATGATATTTTAGTGAATCAGCAACAATATCAAATTATAAATGGGTTGTAATTTTGTAAATGTATGTAGTTTTATAAATGTAGGTCATCTTTATTTCACAAGAGATTCCAATTTCTTTGAACTGTTATTCTGCTATTTCCTTTTAAGTTATGTTATTCTATTCCTTTCGTATTCATGAATACAATTATTCTCAGTTAACATATTTCAGTATTTTGAATTATTTTGCTAGACATGAGAAAATACCTTTTTGGATCCTTTCTGAATTAAAGTTTCTTGTTACTAATTTTCTTTTTAAAAATTTGGTTATAATAGAGTTTCTGACATTTTAATCCAAGTAATAATTTATAAAATTTCATTATCTTGCTTATTTAGTTGAAAATGTGTAATGATTGTGTTAGGACTACAAAATACTTGGTTCTCATTTTTTTTTCTTTTTCTTCTGGAGGTCATGTAAAGAAGTTAATTGTTAATAAGTTTATACAGCGGAATTATTCAATTGCCTTTTTGTAATGAAATTTTTTAATAACATAAGTTTTTAAATGAAGGATTCCTAAATTTGGATAAGATTTTTAACTTAATAATTTAATAGGAAATGTATATGGATCTTTTATTTTTGAAAACGGTTGAGGATTTCATTTTCTTTTATGTATAGTTTAATATCATACAATGTGTATGTATGAAATAAAATTGCCAATAAACTTTTGTCATGTGCATTAAATGCTCCTTTAATAATTCCCAACGATTTATTTACAGTCAGATTCGTTTTCCTTGTAATTTTTCCAACAAATTAGTGTTTTCTCCAAATGTTATTGTTCCGGAATTTGGCCCTTAAATTTAATTTCATCATATTGTTTCATTATTTCTCCTCGTCATATGTCATTTTTAGGCTTTTGTTCGAGGAACTAGAGTTTACTAGTTTCAAAGCTTGAATATAATCACATTGTACTATTTTAAACTGCAATATTAATTAAAAATTCTTTTACTGATTTTTGGCTTTTTTTCGATGAAAATTTAGAAAGTATAATGATGTATGAAGTTTAATATATATATATATGATGTCTTGCATTTGAGTTATATTTTTTTTAATAATGATTATTCTATACATGGTCTTGCTTACAAATATCGATCGACTAACTGAAATTGGAAACAAAAGCAAATAGTCAAAATAGATATGCCTAAATAATTTTCAGTTATTTTGAAATAAAATCCTGTTACCAGCATAAGTGTTATGTGAGTTTTCCTTTTGAATGTACAGACAAAAACAAAGAATTTTAGAATGTTAGATATTGTAGGTATACATTAGTTTTCAAAAGTTAAGGTGCGTTCTGTTTTTTGGAAACGAGAGCATAAATGCATGAAAATAGGAATAATTGTGCATAAAATAGCTCTTTATTAAATTATTTTACGTGCAAAAAATATTGCAATTAAATTATTAATTTTTTTAATAAAAAATCTACTTTTAGAAAAGAATAAATGAAAACTCTGTAAAAAAGTAAATGAGTATCGGTAATTGATTTTCCATGCTTTCATTTATGTTATCGGACACTGAAATAGGAAATGAAGACCATTCGTGGAATAATGCTAGTGTAAACTCATTTAACTATTTTAGGTGACTGTTTAAAGTTTCTATCTTCCGAGGCAATGCAAAAAATGCTGTGTCAGACTAAAATCCGAAGATGAAGATGGTCAGATCATTCTCTTCAAATCTTGAACCTGAAAATATTTTTTGACAAGCGTAGCTCTTTAAGGCGGAGCATTATAAGTTTGAATAATTTCCTTGCTAGTAACATCAACATACGATAGACATATACAGGTGGTTATAATTAAAATGACAACTCACTCCTGTAGAGATTATTCTGAATGGCGTATTTTGTTAAAACTTCGTATAGGCGTTATTTGAAACATGGGAAAAAGAAATCTACAAAAAGTTTATTCAAAGTTTGACCGTCAGGTGAAATGGTTGTCCCATCACCATTGATATTTTTATCTCCCGTAATGAAAAATAAAATGTAGTATATTCATAGTGTTTAAAAATTAATATAAAATCTATCATTCTCAGATTAATGTAACAACAAGCCATAGGAGGAACCAGTCGATTTCCATTTTATATACGATATTTATGTAAAATCTAAAAGTTTGCAATATACATATATATTGCAAGTGGAAAAGAAATAAAAAGCAGCATAAATTTCCATCAATCTCAAATTAACAATTTCTCGCATTGATATTACATGGCCAAAAGTTAAGCGGCCTAGCCCGACACCTCCGAAAGAAATTATGTAAAGAAGAGAAAGAAGAGGCGAGACCCACAGGAGGACAGAAAATGTCAGAAGCAGACTTTCAGTCTCAGGGAAACAATTCTCCCATCCTCTTAATTGAGGTCATTAAGGGAAAAAGAGAAATCTATGAATGAGTTAAAATGTGAACGGGCAGAATCATTGAAATCATTCGAAACCGCATGTCACTGTAATTGGGGATATTCACAGGAAGTCCCTTGCTCAGTGGAATTAGCGATTTCTCGACATTCCAATATCAGTGACTTCGTACTTGATAATATCAGTATCCCAAAAAAGATAATTTCTAATTTTCTGTGACGTGACCTTCTATTCAGCGCACGCCATTTATTAGCAGAATTTAGAACTAAAGTGAAAACCTCAAAGAAATGGCATTTTTATTTATTTCAACTTTTCCAGAAAATATTTTACTCCAAAAAACAAACAGTTTAGAAAAAAAAAATCAAAATTAGAAATTAAATCAATCACATATTACTTAAATTAATAAATTAAGTATTAATTATAATTAATAAATTTTACTATAATAATAGTTAATTTTTGATTAAAAGTGTGAGATAACAGATATTTGGAACAAAATTTAAAAATAACAATAGCAAAAATATTTGTTATTCAAAAACTCATGAATTATCATTTTTAATTCTTTATAACTATCCGAAACCGAAAGTACTATTATGAGTTTTGTTGTGTATAATTTTAAACAAGTTTCTGATTAACTTATTTCCTTTTATAATTTTTTGACAGTTATGTCATATGCAGATATAGTTATTTTATTACATCTAATTTCGAAAAGGTTTCGGTTATTTATATAATATGAATTGTTATTTGTATAATGTATACACTCTTTTCCATCGTATTTTAGCAGAAATATTGAAGAGTGTTGAGAAAATTGTGATAATTAAAAGTGATTTTATAGTTTAAGGTAATAATGACTGAATATTTCAAGTAAATATTTTCTTAAACTTTCTTATTTCGAAACTGTTTTTTGTATTTTATAATATAATTCTTAGCACTGCAATTTATGTTTCCAAAATAAATCTTTTCTATCATTACTTTTTAACGCACGTCAATTTTATGGAAAAATCTTTTTAAAATAATTGGAATGTTTAACCACTTGCAGAGGAAAGACATGCCACGCACATCGAGATGCTTTTGTTACACGTCAGTAGGCAATTATTACTGAAGTAAAAATCATATTCGCTACTCTTCGACTGAGATTGTGGCGCAGTATGGCCAAAGATGGCCCTTGCGCCATAAAACTAAACTAAACCAAACCAAATCGACTGAGATTGTCTTAAGTCGAAAATTAATTCATTTAAAAGATATAAAATCTTTTTCCCATTTCTATAAGTTTCGATATTTTGTGCGGCTTAGCTGCGAGTTACACTGGACTGTTTAGGCAAGCGCACCTGCGAAATTCTTGCCACTGCAAGTGGTTAAGAGACTCGTATAAATTTTACGTTATATGTATATTTTCCCAAGTTATTTAATGTGATTCATATTTTTTAAAGAACTTATAATACATTTAGTTTGAGGTCTTTAAAAATACAAACTTTCAGTTAAAAATTTATTTCTGTTCAGAAATTTATCAAAAAAAAAAAAAAATACTCTCACAAAAAAATACTTTTTTATTAAAAATTTTTGTATTAATACATAAACTATTTTTGATTCACCAGTGACTACAATTAGAGCATTGGATGGCACTTGTATTTCTTATAAATTTTTCTACTTTGATCTTTAGGTATTAGTGTCTACGGTACTAAAGCTTTCAAAAACTGATTCTAATTGCAATCATGCCATTCTGTTATGTGGTTCAGTTACTTTAATTATCTATTATCCATTTTCTAATTTTCGATAATCAAATCTGTCAATAAATACAGAATACGTATTTATTCAGGTACATGAAAAACACGCGCGAACACAAAGACATTCACAGTTACATCTCTAATTAGATAGTATAAAATCTGAATAGCTAAGCACAAAAGAAGAAAAACCTGATTCAAAGTTCTAGTAAAAACTTCGCATGTGGTGGTTTCCCTGCAATGGATTATCCAGTCCCATGTTGAACAGCTGTCCAACATCCTTTTCGAAAGGGAGTGGGAGGGGGGGCACTTTTTGCGGAAAATTCTTTTAGGGGTTCTGATATCTACAACACGGACTAGTCCATCTACTCCAGGACATGTTCTTTTATTTCGAACCAAATTCCATTCCATAGGGTTCTTGTTATTCTTCTTCAGGATTACCAGCATCCGGGTTTGATGCTTGGTTGAGATAACATTCATTTGGCTCGAGACTGCAAGTAGTTTATATATTTCTAACTCCAGCTTTCCCAAAATCTATATCTTAGAAACTGTATGACAGACCATCGGGCAGATAAAGAAATGTTAGTTATAGAGATGCATAATCCACGATTTTTTGAATAACATATAATTTTGCTATTGTTATTTTTAAATATTTCTTCCAAATATCTGTTATTTCAATAATATTATTAATTAAAAATTATTACATAGTATTAAATATAAAATTTATTAATTGCAATTAATACTTAATTTTCTAATATAAGTAACGTGTGATTGAATTAATTTATGTATTTTAGCTTACTTCTTAATTTTTTTTCAAAACTATTTATTTAATTTCTTTATTGGAGTAAATCATTTTCTGAAAAATTTGAATTAAATATAAGAGCCTTTATTTTGAAAGTGGGGCAAGTCCATTTTTGAAAAAAATGGAGATAATGGTAGTATAGATAAAACTTTTTATGATCTTTTTTATAACTAAACAATTTAAAGTAAAAAAAATCAGATTCTAGTATTTTGGAGATGGAGGTTTTAGCCCTTAACAGTATTGAAAATGTGTTTATTTTGAAAGTGGTGCAAGTTCATCTTAGATTGAAATTATTTTTGGCCGAATATATTACTGCAAAATTAAGCTGCGGTTGCTGCATGGTGAAGCAAATGTGGCCGTTTGATATCATGTCTGATATCTAGGGTGTTTCTATCTATCTATCTTTTATAATGAAAATCGGTGGTTGTACACATTTTCATAAATAATAAAAAGTATATCTTAATTTTGTGTTTCAATAAAAATATTATTATTATCGATAATATTATATTCGATAATAATAATATTAATAATAATATTTAGCCTTTATTTTGTAACTATATTATAGTTAAACAATTCACGGTTTCTCCATCGTTATTTTTATATCCTTTTAAAACCGCTTTCTCCAGATGTTGGGTTGAAAATAAATATCCGTGTTTCATTTCATGTATTAAACATTTATTATATTTTCGACAATTTCGTATTACTTTATAATTATCCTGGGGAGTACATAAGAAACTGGTTTTCCGGATAGCCAGTACTACCACTCCAAAATCACGATCGCTCGGTAGATTGAAAGTCCTGACAGCAAAAATTTATGATCAATGATATTTATTTCATTGTCACTGGACTGAAAAATCGGTGTGGGAAGTAAATATATTATTATCGAAACAAAAAATTAAAATATACTTTTTATTATTTATGAAACACTATACAACCATCGATTTTCAATATAAAAGATAAAAGTACTCTAGATTTCAGACATGATATCAAATGTCCACATTTGCTTCAACATACAGCAACCGAAGCTAAATTTTGCCGTAAAATTTACGGTCAAAAATAATTTCAATCTTAGATGAACTTTCACCACTTTCATAATAAACAGATTTTCAAAACTGTTAAGAGCTAAAACTGCTATCTCCAAAATACTAGAATCTGATTTTTTTTTTTTTTACTATAAATTGTTTACGCATAGAGATCATAACAAGTTTTATCTATAACTATCAATGTCTAAATTTTCTTTCAAAAATGGACCTGCAATACTTTCAAAATAAACAGCTCATATGGATCTAAATAGATGCAGATCTGATGCAGCCTAATTAGATACACACTTGATACAGGCCTCATTAGATTCTGTTCTATTTAGATGCGGATCTAATTAGATTCAGATCCGATGTGGGCCGCACTAGATGCAGATATGAATATATCCAGTTATTTACAGCTCTAAATAGATGCAGATGTAATAAGATGAAGTTCAGATGCGGTTCTAAAAAGATGCAGACCTGATTCAGATATAATTAGATACAGATCTATTTAGATGCGGGCCTAATAAGATGCAGTTCTATTTAGATGCGGATCTGATTAGATGCAGATGTAATAAAATGCAGTTCCGATGTGAGCCTAAGACGCAGACCTGATCCAGATATAATTAGATATAGGCCTAATAAGATACAATTCTGTTTTGATGCAGATCTAATTAGATGCATATCTGATGTGGGTCTTATTAAGAGCAGATTTGAATATAAGTAATAAGATGCTGACCGGATTCAGATATAATTAGATGCAGATCTCTTTAGATGCGGGCCTAATAAGATGCAGTTCTATTTTGATGCGGATCTAATTAGATGCAGATCTGATGTGGGCTTTATTAGATGTAGATTTGAATATATCTACTCATTTACAGCTCTAAATAGATGCAGATGTAATAAAATGCAATTCTGATGCGGGCCTAATAAGATGCAGACCTGATTCAGATATAATTAGATGCAGATCTGTTTAGATGCGGGCTTAATAGGATGCAGTTCTATTTAGACGGGGATATTATGCGTGCTTAGGTGTAGGACTGATACTGGCCTAATTAGATGCAGACCTGATTCCGATCTAGTTAGATACAAACCCGATGCAGATTTAGATATGGATCTAATTAGATGCAGTTCCATTTAGATGCGGATCTAATTAGATGATTGATCTGATTCTGGACTAATTTGATGTAGATCAAATTAGATCACGTTATATGCAGTTCTACTTAGATGCAGGCCAAATTAGTTGCAGATCTGTATAGATGTAGTTACATGCAGATCTAATAAGATGCAGGGCTGATTGGTGGCTAATCAGATGGAGACCTGATTCAGATCTAAATAGATGCAGTTCTATTTAGATGTGGATCTAATTAGATTCCGATATGATTAGGTTCGGGCTTAATTAGATGCAGGTCTGATGTGGGTCTAATTAATTGCAGTCCTGATTAAGATTTATTTAGAAATAGATCTAATTAAATGCAGATCTGTTGAATATCTATTTAGATATGTATCTAATTAGATGCAGTTCTATTTTGAAGCGGATATAATTTGATGCAGATCTGATGCGGGCCTTTTTAGATGCAGATTTAAATATATCTAGTTACTTGCAGATCTAAATAGATGCAGATGTAATTAGATGCAGGTCTGATGCGGGCTTAATTAAATTCAGACCTGATTGAGATATAATTAAATGCAGATCTATTTAGGTGCGAGCCTAACTGGATGCAGTTCTGTTTTGATTCATATCTGATTCGGGCCTAATTAGATGCAGATCTGATCAGATAGGCAGTAAACGGAATACATGCAAATTCAAGTCGCAAGCAATTAAAAAGGATTTGTATGGAATAGTGCATCATCAAATGCGAATATCTGAAGGTCAAGATCACTTCGCCGCTCTGATAAATTTCAGTGATATGCAATTCAATGATGCGATAATTCCAAGAATAACCGGTCTGTTCACTTTTCAAGCCATTCACAGATTTCTCCTTTTCTGTTTCGTTCGAGAGCTTCTATTGGACAGATTGGATCGATTGTTACTTTCCAGTGAAGTCACCGCTCCGGAAAATTTCAGT
>JAPMOR010010214.1:1178040-1231657 GCA_026543865.1 Argiope aurantia | reverse complement strand
TCACCGCTCCGGAAAATTTCAGTGATATAGTATCGATTGTTACTTTCTATCGTGATCCAAAACCTGTAATCGAAATATCACCAGTAAGATTGTATCAAGAATTTGAATCACACCCCTCTTTGAAAAGTATTGATCTTAGGTATTTGTGACCTTATGATATTGGTTACGTAATAACCGCTCGTAAAATATTCGTCATCCCTAGTAAGTTATGAAATCACCGAGTTCCAGTATTGACAATAACGATGTTCCAACCAGGAGTCAACGGTTGAAGATCAGCTGGATCGGCAGAGAGAGAACACAATGATCTTAAGTTCAAAACGGCTTCAATCTGTTTCACCAGCGTAGTAAGTTCCTCGAAATCAACATTGTTGATTTAATCACTTTCAATAAAATTCTTTTCAATGTTCCAATGTTAGCCTCCCACAATCCACCGAAATAAGGTAATGTAGGAAGAATGAAGTTCCATACTATACTTTTACACAAAAGGGATTTGATGGGACTTTGATAAGAGCAATTGATGTTTATGCAGTCTTCCACCAACTCGCAGCAGTTCGTCTTTGTCAAGAAATGGATTTAAAGACAAATTTTTATTATTCTATGAAATCTGATGTTTTAACTCTAAACATTTTTCTTCAGATTAAAATTCAGATTACTTCACTTACACAGTGGTAGATTTTGACAATATGAGGCCATAAGTACTGAAATATTTTGAGGTTCTTCCTGGAAAAACTATATTGATAACAAGAAAGTAATGGGAACTAAACTTAATTGAGCTATTGACTTCATGCTTTTTTTAAATATCGTTTTATAATTTGAAGGCAATTCCTGTATATCATTTTATTCCTCCTCAGTTGAACAGATAATATAGTTTTTATCGCACAATATATATGTATGAAAAATGTAATTTTATGAACATTTGATTTGAAGCAAGTGTCGTGGTGCTCCTTAGAGATTTTTATTCAAGGAAATAATCGATTTTTTTATACACTATCAAGATAATTTGTCCAAGCTCTGGTGAGTACTTAGTAGCGTAAGAAGAGATAGGCAGATAGTAGGAATGAAAGATTGAGAAAATAATTTGAACTTATATAGTTTTAGAAAAAAACTTTTTAGCCCAGCATTTTGAGAATCAAAGTATTCCGTGAGGAAAATACGATCCCTCGCAATTCAGAAGTTAAAGATACAGAAAACATTTTTTAGAAAATATGTTAATTACAAATTGTAACACACACGCATAAAATACAATACTTGGTTGCCCTTCATATTTATTTTGTACTCTAAACACTTTTATTAATAATGTAAAAGAATGATTTCTTTTCACCTTTTAATTTGGATAGACACAACAGTGTTCGAAAGCATTCGAATTTTATATTATTACATGGGAGCAAAATAAAAAATATATATACTTAATAAATATATTATTTTTTCTTGAATTAAGTTTAAAAAAAGAAATCTTATTCAATTTAACTATCTAGCCGGTCTTCCTGCAGCTTTCCAGTATACTCTTTAATAAAGGTATTACCTTCCTCCACCCATAAAATCGTGGACATTGGGCATTACCGTCAACGCCACAAGTACTCAGTTTTTTTATTTTCAGACACCCGCATATAAGTATTGTGCTTTATAATACAGTGAAGAATACCAAATATGCATTACGAATACCTTTTTATCAATCAATTTAAATCAAAATTTAACACAGAACACAGTTTTATACCCAGTATGCAATATCGCAATCACATATCAAATTTCATTAATCTAAGTCGTTGTATTTTTAAATTATCCCGTTTACATGTATGCAAAAGAACATGCCAACAAACGTCAACTCATCGGTCAACTTAATTCAAAATTCGATAAGTATCGAACTTTAGGTGCTAAATTGGTATACCTATTTTTATTCTATAGCTATTTGCTCACTTGTACTCGAACAGCCAGACAGACTTCATGCCAATGGATTTCATTCAAAATTTGATGGAAATCTAGCAATTTTTTGTAAAGTCATACTATCAAATTTCAACTTATAGATAGACATAACTACCAAACTGTGCTTTATGGATTCAGGGAAGTTTGAAATGTTGAGATCTGTAGAAATCTCGAGTTGAATATTTTGAATATAACAATACTTTCTCTTTTCATACTTTGTTATACTAGTAAGTAAAAGTGGGCTTGAATTCATAAATCGAAATTTTTTTTTATGAATTATAACAAATTTTATTGTAAACAGAGGACTATTACGGGAAAATTTTATATTCTTTTTGATCTTCGAACTGAAGTAAACATTATCAATTTTTTATAACCTGAATGGCATGTTCTATAATCTAGCATATTTTCTGGTAAAGAAATATTAATTCCAAATGACAAACAAAATACAATCGTCGACAAAAAAGAATTAAATTAAATTTTAGAGGGAGGTACAAAGGTGCATATTGAGCAGCATTCAATTTATACTTTTAATGAATGAAAGAAATTTAAAAAAAACCCCTCAAAGTAAAATTTTACAAACATATAAACATATATTGAAAGGCATTAAAATATCACTTTTCTTGCTCTTAATTGAGAAAATGTATCTACATTTCTTTGATAATACCATTTTTAATAAATAAGCAAGACAATCGACTCATACTATTTCACAAATAATTCTTCATTATTTAAAAAAAAAAACCAGTCTCTTTTAACTTGCATTACAAATTCGGCATGGCTTTCCGTTAGATTTCCCTTTTAGAAAAGTAAGCAAAAAACAAGGAATTTTTATTTAAATATTTAATCACCATTTATAACTTACTGAATTTAGAATGTTTCCATTAATTTAGAAAAAAAAATGTAGACCAAGACTGGGTGATTGGTTAATTTTCCCCCTTATTATTTTAACCATAGATTGTTTATGTAATAATATTATTTATTCGTCATATATATCTTAGAAACGCCCTGAATATCATGACTTTCGAAATTATCTAATAATCTGGGGATTCTTTTTTTTTTTTTACTCCTTATTCCAGTCAGTGTTTATTCTCTCCAACATTTCATTTGTGTTTTTTATATATATATTCATTTCTTCATTAAAAAGTAAATGGTGAAAATTCAGTGAACCAGACCGAAGGGAAGACTATGGAAAAAAAAATTGTCTGACTGCTTAGCACTGTGATATATGTCGAAGTAGGTTTTGAGCCCCTCCCCCCTCTAGATCTTGAAGCACAAGACGACCTCCTCCAACGCCTGTGCAGAAAACCGTCACTAAACCAACACACTTGTAGCATTTGCAATTCAATAACACTTAAATAATCCCTTTCTATTAGAAATATTAGTTTTATATTTATTAATAAACACCATTCAGTTATTCTAATTAATTTAACAAATAAGGAATATTTTTTTAATTAAATCCTTTTCTGGAGGACATTTTAAGCTAAGAGGGTAATTTCTTAGCTTAAAATGTCCTCCAGAGAATAATAAGAGGGTAATTTCTTCCTTGTTTTCAAAAGCAGAATTCATTTCCGCATCGAATTCGTTTTTTTTTAATTATTTCCTGAATTTTACTATCTAATACTCTTAATTTTATGACAGCTCTGAACTTTTTCAGTTTCTTCTTTTCATCCATTCTTTTAATGTATAATTTAGTAATATAATAATATAATAATATTAAATATTAAATATAATAATATAGCATCAAAAGCAATTTTTAAAAAATCTATATTACAAATTAAAAAGAAATGTTCATCAAAATGTATCAATCAAAATCCTCTGTAAATTCGATGGTCAATATCTAATCAATGCATTAATAGTTTCATCACATCAATACTATCGATTTGTATATATACAATATTTTTCAAATCAATTCTACTTATTTTTTTATCGAAATTCTGTTATAAAGGTACTTTTACCTTTTTTTTTTTATTCTCAACCAATATCCGGAGATGAACATGATATTCTAAATCATGATACTATCGCATCTTACTTTTATTTCCGCAGTCAGATGTACCAAAATTAAGGTATCTATGGGGCGAAAGCTTTCAACAGCTGATTCTAACTGCTATCACGCTATTCTAAATCTATTATGTGGTCCATTAGTTTTAATGATATAATATCTATTTTTCAATAATGAAGTCTATTACAAATACAGAATCATGCACACAGAAAACATATACTAATACAAAGATATTCACAGTTACATCCCTAATTAGATATAACAAAATCTGAATAGCTAAGCACAAAAAGAAAAAGGAAAAAAAAGAAAAGAAAGGGGGGGGAGAAGGAAATGATTCAAAGTTCTATAAAAAACTGACTTGTGCCGGTTTCCATGGCGATCACAACCGGTATGAGGAAAATGCTTCCTTAACAGGGCCCGGGGCAATAACTTCTTTAGGGGCCCTCCTCTGCAAAAATTTAGCTGAATTCCGCCCTAGAAAGCCATGGATTTACGAAATCCATGGCTTTCTACTTATTTTTCTACATGGATTCGAAATCCATGATTTACGAAATCCATGTATTCATACGATAGCTTATCTATCGTATGAACACAAAAAATTTGTACGATAGATAAATGAAGAAGCTAACATAAAACAGACGGATTTTACACTGTACTGATATTTTGTTTAAAAAAAGTTCCTTAAAGAAGGAAGCGTAAAATAAATTTTGTATTTGATTTGGGGGTCCCTCTGATGTGGGGGGCCGAGGTAACTGCCCCGTATACCCCTGTCTTAGTCGGGCTCTGCTTCTTACGTGGGACAGGTGCAGTGAGTAAAGGCTCCAAATAAGTTTGTACTCCTTTATGTTTTATAGTTTATTTGGAAGTAAGGTAATTGGTCTTTAATTCAGAATCTGGTGAGTAGAAAGGCTTTATCAATTTTTAGATGACAATTGTTTATCAGAGTGTTTTTTTATCTCCTTTGACTAGAAAACACTATGCCTTTCCCACTAAAAGCACCGTATCTTTGGTCCACTCGTCGAAGCTTTAAAATGAATGGGTCAAATGGGCTTTCATTGTATGAATTCAGCTGGTGGTATCCAGAGCTTCGTCGTTCATTATCCACACTAGCGTCTCAATCACGTTTATCCCTATGAGATGGGCGAATCCATCATAAACTGTACTTTTCACAGGTATGTACGTTTGAGTGAGAGGGGCACCAGGGGTAAGGGTTGTCTTTTAAATGTTCAGTTGTAGCTCAACACTTTTCCCGGTTGAGTTGAATCGTTTTTCAATGAGCATGAGGGAAAACGTTGTCATTGCTTTTGTACGTGAATGTGGATATCGGTTTTTTTTCTTCTTCTTTTAAAAAAAGTTTTTTTTTTAATCTGGTGAGTGTGAATAATTTATCATAAATTTCCCTTAATTAATGTCTATTTTTAAATCGCCATTTCTTATTTTTGTAATGGATGTTTTTGCTGTTTACAAATTTGTTCTTGTGATGCATAACACAAGAACATATAAAATTTTTAGAAATTTATAAATTACATTGTAAATGAAGAGGTAATGTGATATTGATATCACAGTATATGATCTGTTTATATCCATGTATCTAATATGAAAATAAAACAAATCATTATCAATTCCATATATGCTGCTTTTTTATTTGGTCATTATATTACTCTTGTGCTTTCTAGTTTTAAGCAAATTCATGTTAAATTCTTGCAACTTATAATTTCTAAATAATTTAAGGTGATAAACTAACAGGAATTCATATCTGTAGTCATAATTAAATAACACATTTCAAGAGTAGAAGACATATAACCAAAATTTAATGATCTAAGTCAACTTTATTTTTAAAAAATGAGTAAAACAATATTAACATAAATTTAGAAAAATAATTTAATAATAATTTAGAAATTTTTTTTAACTCCGGACTGTAAAAACAACTTGATATCACAATTAACTACTCGGGGAAAGTATTTAGATCTTCCTCTCTCTTCATTTTCAATTATGCAGTCTTCAATTTATATATAACTTAAATGAAGCTGACTAAACATAACACAAAAGATAAGCAATAGCATTCATATCATAGTTGTAAAATACACATAGCATGTTGAGTAAGTAAGTATACGGGGTGTTGCCGAATTTGATCGACAAATTCAGAGGGGTGATAGTAGGCATCAGGATGATAAAGAATCACCATACAACATGGGGTCTCAAACGACGGTTAATTAGTGAAAATCGCAAAAATATAGAGAGTCGGACAACTGTTGGAAACTGTAAAAAATTAATAAAAAAAATAACAAATGATGTTTCAACTACGAATATTTGCCAAAATCTTAAAACTTGAAGAAAAATAAAAGCTTGAAAATGTAAGGAATTTACTAGTCTATAATTTGATATAAGTGTGTAGTGTGAGAACTGGAGAGTTTTAAAGATATTCAAGAAAAAATAAAATGGGAACCAGAAAATATCGCTGCAACATCAGTACAGATGTTCGCAGAGAGCGTTGTCAAATTCGAAAGAAAAATTCAGAGCAAGGATAATAGGTATTAAGTAGATGAAAAATTACCAGAGAATATAGGGTTGCAGGTAACTTTTATTCAGTGAAAATCGCAAAAACAGACGTCGAAAAGACAAAGAGTCTGGCGAAGAGAATGGCCCTATGAATGCGAGGATTAGGAAAAAAGTAATCGAGAAGAAGCCTTCTCGTATGTAAATTTTTCATGCTTTCGAAAAAATAAAAGAAGCGAGCAAGTATTCATTAATGAGCATTGTAGAATTGATGGTCGTTATACTTCATTCGCAAACAATAAGTCAGATTTCACAAATGTAACTAAAATGTGCTGGTGCTCCGTTGTGCATTAACCAAATTGTTGGTGTTCCCTGCAGTAAATCCGGAGGAACGTGCTGGAAGAAAACAAAATACTTTTTGCTGCTGAGGCGTTCGGGCAGAAGATAAGGTCCAAATGAATGACTCTGCCCAAATGTTAATATCAAATTGTGTTGTACGTTCGACGAGATAGAGATGTGGAGATTTTCGAATGACCATATATTCGCATTGTGCGTATTGAAGACACCTTATCTCGTAAAGCAGGCTTCATCTGAGAATAAAACTCTAGCTGAAAGTGTGCATCTTCTTGTGTGGCATAAAGCGTCCAACGTGCGAAATCCACAAGATTTGTGATTTTTTTTATTGAAAAACATTACCTGCGACCCTATGTTTTCTGGTAATTTTTCATCTATTTAATGCCTATTTTCCTTACTTTGAATTTGTCTTTCGAATTTGGCAATGCTTTCTGTGAACATAGGTTCTGATGTTGTAGCGATGTTTTCTGTTTCCCATTTTATTTTTTCTTGAATATCTTTAAAACTTCCGAGTTCTCACACTACACACTTATATCAAATTATAGACTATAAAATTCCTTACATTTTCAAGCATTTATTTTTCTTCAAGTTTTTATATTTTTGTAAATATGGGTTCTGAACTACTTTTTCGTTTTCAGTAATTTACGACCCCCTAGATCATCAAATTCACATGTTACCAGCAGGAAAATAATTTTAAAAATGTGCTTACACTTAAAAAAATTCGTAGTTGAAACATCATTTGTTATTGTTTTTATTAATTTTTTACAGTTTCCTACAGTTCTCCGACTCTCTATATTTTTGCGATTTTCACCAATTAAACGTCGTTTGGGACCCTATGTTGAATGGTGATTCTTTATCCTCCTGATGCCTACTATCACTCCTCTGAATTTGTCTATCGAATTCGGCAACACCCTGTATATTGTAATTTTCATTGTATATCAAGGCAAGCCTTTATTCAAGAATCAGTTTTCTGATCATGTATTCTGATTTTACTGAAAATACTTTGATATTTATTATTTTAATTAATTTAAAATTAGTGCTTGATTGAAATTTACCTTAGTATATTCCAATATAGTGTAATATATTATAAATTTCAAAAGTTTTTAAATAAAATTTTTGTTACTGCATGTTATTCCCTTCATCTATACAAATAAAACAAATTACTTTTTTACTTAACATATAAATCTCAATAAATGAACTATAAAAATATGAGGAACCTTTTTAATGCATAATATAAAACTATTTGGTGCGTGGCTTAATACGCATTGCCAAATTTACTTTAAATTAAAGTATTAAAACATTGTTAATGAATTAAAACTGCCTACCATGTAGATAACAAAAATAGATTTTAATTACAAATTAAATTAACAAATATAGATTATGATACATTGGACGCATATCCATCGACCAGCACGAGGCAGAAGTTCGGAGTAAGCCGGTGAAGCCAGGAAATGAGTCACTCGTTTTCGTTGGAGAGCAAAGTTCATCTCCAGAGGTGTGAGTGATGCTTGTTGCCAGCTGGCGAAACAAACAGTCATTTATCGCCTGTTTGGCCTCTGCACACTCCCTCCGCAGTTTCATTGGAAATGGACAGGGTCGAACTTGTCGCCCTGTGCGAGTTGTTTGCCTTGCTGGAACGAGGATGGATGTCTCAGCTGGAAGTGTCTTAGTACACTTAGTAGTGGAACTTGCTTCTTGCTTGGCCGGTGGTATACTTGAACACTCAGGAGGAATTATAAAAGCAGGTTTCAGACAGTCTATGGAAATGGTATGAGAACCTCCCTTGATCTCGAGATCAAAAGTTTTCTGTCGCCTGAAAAGATCTTTGTACGGTCCATCATATGGTGATTGTAGTTGTTTACGTACACTGTCATGTCTCACAAATACATGTGAACGCACGTTGAGGTGAAGATGCACAAAGATTGTTCTTTGTCCATGACAGGACGTTGGAACTGGTCTCATCGTTGCAAAATGGCCTTTTAAGTCCTCCACGAGCTGCTTGGGTGATGCGTCTCCAGGTGTTGGATCGAAAAATTCTCCCGGTAGTCGCAGAGACTTGCCATACACCAGCTCAGCAGTCGTCACTTGTAGATCCTGTTTGAAGACAGACCGGAATCCGAGTAACAAGGTGGGCAGTGCTGCAGACCACTGATTCGTGTTGTAGGCTTTCAAAGCTGCCTTTAATGGGCGATGGAACTCTTCGATCAGGTCATTGGCCTGAGGATGATAAGGAGATCTGATCCTTTTAATTCCTAGTAGCTGAGAGAGAGCACGGAATAAATCACTCTCAAACTGTCTGCTTTGGGTCAGTAATAATTTTTACAGGACAACCAAATCTGGTTATCCAGTTCTTAAAAAAGTTTTGTGCTACTGTCTGTGCTGTCATGTCTGGAATTGGTACGGCCTCTGGCCATCTCGTGAACCTATCTATCATTGTTAAACAGTAATAGTTTCCTTGAGAAGGAGGTAGAGGGCCTACAAGATCCAGGTGTGCATGTTCGAACCTCTGTGATTGGTCTACACATTTTCCTATTGGCGAATTACCTTCGAATTTTGACACGGGATGCAATGCTTAGCCCAATTATTGCAGTCTTTTCGAATGGAAGGCCAAATAAAATGCAATCGGATTAATTTTGAAGTGCTGCGAATGCCAGGATGAGATAAATTATGTAGTAATGCAAAAATTTGTTGACGAAATGATTCAGGAATATAAGGTCGAGCTGTACCTGTTGATACATCACAATAAATGGGCGTTTCACAATTTGGAAAAGCAATTCTTTTAAATTGTAATGTTTCAGAATTATCGATTAAATTTTTTAATTCAGAATCAATTTGTTGCGCATGTTCAATTTCGTTATAATTTATGGGATTTTGGCATGTTTATAGCGTTTATCCTCGAAAGTGCCTCTGCTAATATATTCTCAGAGCCCTTTATGTGGTGAATATCGGTGGTAAATTGGGATATAAAGTCTAATTTTCTAGCCTGTCTCGGAGAGTAAGCGTTGCTGGAAAGCGTAAGTTAACGGCTTATTATCCGTAAACAAAGAGAAATTTCTAGCTTCAAGCATATACCTAAAGTGTTTGATGGCAGCATAAACTGCTAATAACTCTCTGTCGTAAGCGCTATAGTTTCTTTCTGCTGGGGAGAGTTTGCGAGAAAAGAATGCGAGCGGTTGTAACTCTTCATCTACTAATTGAGACAATGTCCCTCCGATTGCAAAGTCTGAAGCGTCGACTTGTAAAATCAATGTGGCATCTGGTTTTGGATGTGCCAATAAAACAGCATTTGCAATTAATTGTTTACAAATTTGGAATTCTTCTTCCGCTTTATCTGACCAGTCCAATTTCGTTTTATCATACTTTTTCGCTCCTTGTAAATATGAAGTTAAATGTACCTGATGTTTTGCTATGTTCGGTAAAAATCTACGGAATTTTTTTTTAAACCTAAAAATCTTCGAAGATCTTTTACTGCTTTTGGTTGTGGAGGTTTGAGAATCGGTTCAACTTTATGGGGTAAAGGCTTAGTTCCCGAACTAGTAATTAAATGACCTAAGAAAGGAATTTCTGAGACGCCAAATATGCATTTTGAAACATTTATGGTTAGTCCATATGTGTTTAATCTCTCCAGTACGATTCGTAAATGAGCTTTATGTTCTTCTTGGTTGGAACTAAATATTAAAATATCATCCAAATAGACATAGCAAAATTTAATATCCCCCAGGAATTCATTCATGAATCGCTGAAAAGTTTGTGCCGCCCCACATACTCCAAAATTAAAAATGGGAACTCAAAAAGTCCAAATGGTGTGCAAACTGCGGTTTTTTGTATATGATCCGGATTCACTGGTATGTGAAAATAAGTACGGACTATATCAAGTTTCGAAAATATATTTTTCCCGTGGAGTGCATTGGAAAAAGCCTGGATATGGGGTATGGGGTAACGGTCCGGTACAGTACAGGCATTCAATCTCCTATAGTCATCCACAGGACGAATGCTGCCTGAGCTTTTGGAAACGACATGAAGGGGAGATGACCAAGGTGATTTTGATGGCCGGCATATGCCTTGGTCCATCATGAACTGAAACTCTTTTTTGACGGCGTCATACATTTCTGGATTTAGCCTTCTAGGTTTACTATGGAAAGGCGTACCAGTTGTTTCAATAAAATGCACCGTATTATGTTTAACAGGTTTTACCCCAAATGTTAATTTTGTTAATTCTCGGAATTCTTCCAAAATTTTATGTTATACTGATTCACCAGAAATAAGTTTTAGAGACGCATAATCTGTTGGTTTGAAATTATTCCGGATTGGGTAAATTTAGCAACATTATCAATAAGTTTGCGCTCTTTGAGATCTATTAATAGGTCAAAGGTTTGTAAAAAATCCGCCCCTATTATGGGAACAGGCACATTAGCAATTAAAAATTTCCATGGGAAATTTCGCCTGAGACCTAAGTCCACATTTAATAATTTTGATCCATAAGTATAAATGTTGGAGTTGTTAGTTGCAAAAAGTTGCAGATAATCAGGTTTTTGATTTTTTTTTGGTTTTTGTTGAGCGGTATGAATGAAACATCAGAGCCAGAATCTATCAAAAATTTGAAATGGGACCTCTTATCAAAAACATGCAAACGATACGATTGCGCTGCTGCCGCCGATGTAGGTTGATCGACAGCCGCTATTGCGAGTTTTCCTGATCCGCGTTAGATGAGTACGAACACGACGATAAACACTTCAATGGATTTTCTCCGAAACGCGAATGAGAATAACAGAATTTTCTCCCACGATCACCGGAAAGCCCACGAGAAAAACTGCGCTGTCTGTTTTTTCGATGGAATAGGCTGCAGTAAACTCATCCAGAGTGGAAGCTTTCCGCATGGCATTACTTTCCGCGCCTCGGCTGACGGTAAAGACGCTGTTATCTGTTGAGGAAATATGTAACTCGGCAATTTTGTCGGCCATGTTGGCCAAATTGTCCAGGGATTCAGAACTTATGGATAAAATTACTTGCATTTCTGACGGCAACCTTTGCAGCCATAAAGTTTTGAGGAAATCGTCTTTTACGTCTGTGCCACCACCGAGTTCGCGCATCTTTCGGAATAACTGCGACGGTTTATCGGCGCCTAAATGTAGTTCAGAAAGTAGTCGACGGATCTGTTCTTTTTCCGAAGTGGAAAATTCGGCTATAGGTCGAGTCTTTAACGCATCATATTTGTTGGTGTCGGGGTGTGTGAATAAAGTATCAGCTACCGCTGATAAAGTTTCCGGATCAACAGACGCAATCAAATGATTGTATTTTGTAAGGTCATTAGTTATTTAGCTAGATCGAAATTGCTTTCTACTTGGATGAATCACAATTTTTATTGTTCCTCCACAGCGGCGGTATTTTCACCGAAAGATGGGACACCTGCGACTATGTCGGAGCGCCAGCATTGACAGTTTCGTTTTCTGTATTAGACATTTTTGGTTACTCGTTGTGGAAAACTGATAATTTTTACAATATTTACGAGTATTAGAAAAAGTTATGATTATTTAACTACACGTTTTTTTTTTAAATTTACGAGTTAAGAATCATAATAATAAACATGGTAGCAAAACAAAAGTAATAAGAAATTAATACTTCGAATACAAAAAATAACACGAAAAATAATACTGAATATAAATAATACGATTTCTTCCCCAAAATAATGGGGAAATGAAATATTAACCAATCACAGAGAAATGAAAAGAAAATCCGAGCACATACCTGGTCCTTGATGCATTCCTTCTCGGCAAAATAATCCATAATGGGTGGTATTACGAAAAGTAATTGAAGAAATCAATCACTAAAATCTGATTTGAGCATATTTTAGAAATTTTTAGGCTGGACTTCGCAAATTTTAGAAAAGTAAAAAAAGAAATTACCGGGTCACCAGTTTGTTGCGTGGCTTAACATGCATTGCCAAATTTACTTTAAATTAAAGTATTAAAACATTATTAATTAATGAAAACTGCTAGCCATGTAGATAACAAAAATAAATTTTAATTACAAATTAAATTAACAAATATAGATTATGATACATTGGACACATATCCATCGACCAGCACGAGGCAGAAGTTCGGAGCAAGTCTGCGAAGCCAGGAAGTGAATCACTCGTTTTCGTTGGAAAGCAAAGTTCATCTCCAGAGGTGTGAGTGATGCTTGTCGCCAGCTGGCGAAACAAACAGTCATGTATCGCCTGTTTGGCCGCTGCAACTATATTTCAATTCATGTATTATTGGTAAAATAAATGAAAAAAATAAATAATCAAAAATTTTTCGTTTGTACTGAACGATTAACACTATGTCATTTTTCTCCAGCAATCGCTGTAGTGAAATAATATACAAATGAACACTTATAAAAGATGAAAAGGAGTTTGTATTAAATATCCATTAAATAAGTAAAAAGATTACTGAAAAATATGTTTTAAGTTAACATGTCAACACATCCTTTGGAAAAAAATACCATTCCTTCCCAAACCACAGGGAAAAGCATTATGACTTTGTGATACAACTCAACATATAAATGACAACGCTTATCCCTGCTGCCCCTCTCGCTCAAACGGTCCTACTTATGAAAAGTATGGTTTGCGATGGATTCGTTCATCCCATAGGGATAAATGTTGCGATTGAGACACTAGTGGATGGATTCTCCCATCCCATAGGGATAGACGTTGTGATTGAGACGCTAGTCATGACTACTAATAGAATGTAAACATTTCTGCGAGGACAATGGTGTTCAATTAAGAATAATTTGGTCTTCGGTATTTGATTATTAAATCAGGTAAAACATTTAAAATTATTTGGACATTTTCTTATTTGTCTATTTGTTTCATGTTCAAATTAATTTTTTAATGCAAAAATTCGGAAACATAGATTATGTTTCTTCCTTTGTAGCTTGATGGTTTTGAATATCATTGTATTGTTTATTTATTGTACTGCATAATTTAAAAGTGTTCTTCATAATTCACTGCTTTGAAGTACCGTTGTGTTATTCGCTGGTTGCACTGTATCATTTTTAAATGATTCTTATTTTAGAACAAATATGTGACACTTGATGCCACGGGTAAAGTAATTTATTGGTGTAAATTTGGTTTATAAATAACGATTCTAAAGTAAACAAATGATTACGGAATGTTAGGGAACTGTGTTCATTTGTTAGAGTTAAACATTTCTCTAAATGACCACTTTTATTCCTTTGTTATATTTAAAATATCGTAAAGACATAACCTATAAAGACTACTTATTTTGTCTGAAATTACTTCTAATATGTTGTTTCAGGAAAGTTTAACAAATATTCATTAAATTCAAAACTGTATTTGAAGAAATGTGTATTTAAAATGTAAAATTTGAGCAAGCAATCATCATTATATAATCAGTCAGGGAAACTAGCCATTTTGCATAAGCCATTGTAAATGATGGCCTTAAAATGAAGTCTGTAGAGTTGGTTGGTGTAAATAATGTTATTACTAGATATGATTAAAATATGAGTAATTAAACTTGCATGAGTTTATGCATATTAGGATTTAGGGGGGGGGGAATTATTTATGTTCTCTACTTGTCTTTAGCAGTTTTACTGATTTTCTTTTTATTTTTAAAAAAAAACTGTTCTATTTGCCATTAGTTTTAAAGATTAAAATTACTTATCATATATGGTATTACTAAGTAAAATTTCAAAATTGAATAGGCAATAAGAATAAAAAGAGCACATACAGATGGTTTTAAGTTGATAGTCAAGAAATAAATTATAAAGTTTAGCAAGATTTACTGATTAGGTGAACAATTTTTTCTTTTAAAATGAACTGTGGAAAGTTTTTACTTTATAAAGTGTGACTTCTTTAATCATTAGCCATTATTAATTATCCAGATGACTGTTCTTTTCACAAAAATGTTCTTATCTCATTGAAAATTGTATTTTTTAATAAAATCAGAGAGGAGGGTGCTTCCAAAATATTAATGGTTTTCTGAAATTTTTTCTGCATTGAACCTAAGTTAACAGATATTTCCTTAAAAATATGGCATGAAGTTTGTATAAAATTAAAAGAAATATATACAATGGATGGAATAAATTCTTTGATAAATTCTTCCTGTTTATACATTAAAAGTGGCAGTGCATATGAATCTTTAAAAAAAGCTTCAGAAAAATATTGAATGCATTTTATGGCATTATTATCTTTAAGATTCGTGATTGTATATATCATCTTCAAAATTAAACGGTTTTCAGGAAGCTTAAGAAATAAGCACCACAACATTTTAATATTTTCATATTCTTTTTGCCATCTAGAAACTTAAAAGTGCCTATTTCCTTATTTTAGTAAGAGTTACTGTTAATAATAGATTTTTTTTAAAAAAAAAACCCTCTTTAAGCAAAAATGATTACTATAATTTTTTGTATTTCAAATTTTTATTTGAAATATATATATAATATGTCTTTCATCTATAAATTCATCCAGTTTTTGTCATATTTTCTGCTGCCTATTAATAAATATTTATTCAGTCATTTATTTTGTGAATCAAGAATGTTTGCTTTTGATTAATTCTTATGTTCCTATGCTGTCAGTAGTGGATTGGATCTGAAAATAGTGGTTGCCAGGCAGCTGCACAGGGTAAGGGTCCATTCACTCACACACACAAATAGATGTATAATTAAACTCCGTAAATTAATGTATTCTCTAGTATAAAAAATATATTAGATATATTACTAATTACAAAACATATATACAAGTACAGTTCGTTTCAGTATTCTGAGACAACCACTTTTCCACAATTCTATCTCATCAAGGGGAGAGACATTGAAGGATGCGTTTGTTCAATTTTTATTTCACGTGTATGTGAATATCATTCGTTTCTGACCATATTATTTTAATTCAGTCTGCGAGTAATCCAAGTTTATTTTATTGTTAAAAGTAAACATTCCCTCCTTCATCTTTTCTCTCACCTCTATTTTGATGAATTAAATCCATCCTAATGCATGCGAAAAAGCACTGAGGATTTTAGAATCCGTTGTCAAATAATATACAAATATTATACATATTTAAGGCAGTAAAGAATATCAAATAGGAATGCAAATTAATATTGGAATTTTAAATTCGTTTTTGATAGGTGTATGGTGTACTGATATTTTGGAATTATTTTGTTATTTTGAGAATTTTTTTAAAATTCAAATTTAAAATAAAGTGCAAGCTACCTACCAGTTTCAATATTTTTAAAGAATACTTCTTACCATCAAAGATAAACACTTCAAAAGGGCCAAAATATTTTGCATGCAATTCACTTATTTGAGGACAAGTCAAAATGCATTTTAGTTCTCTAAAAGATTCTGCAGACCTATCAGTAATTATTTTTGAATCTAAATCATCTAATAATTCTATTTCAAGTGAAAAAATACTTAGGATTCCAAATTCTTCTTAGACAATGAATTTTTTAATCTATTCTTAATGATCTTCAGCTTTGAAAATGTCTTTTCACTGTGCGCTTGAATGACTGATAGTGTTCAAGCGACTTTATAAAGTTCATAAAGGTTGTCATATCTTTTATTATGAAACCTGCTTATGTTAAAATTTTTAATATGTATGTCATATAAACACTGCAATTTTTAAATCTATTATAACGAGTTCTTTAGCCAACAGTGGGCGACTGGATCTAATAATAATAGCTGCCAGGTGATAATGAGGTGCATTCACTCACACATACATATATTATTAAAATTGATAAACTAAAATAATATATTCCCAATAAAAATATTAAATATATTACTAATTACAGTATACAAATATTATGCATATTTAAGGAAGGAAGGAACATCAAATAAAAATGCAAAATTAATATTGAATTTTAAATTTGTTTTTGATAGATGTGTAGCATACTGATATTTCAGATCTATATTGTTATTTTGAGAATTGTGTATCCAAGCTTAAAATAAAACTATCTATCAGATTCAATATTTTTAAAGAATACATTTTACTGTTGAAGATTAATATCGCAAATGCATAGAAATATATTTCGTACGATTCACTACTTCAAGGACAAGTCAGCATGCATTTTAGTTTTCTAGATGATTATATAAAGCATGCCAGCTCTGAAAATGTCCTTTCTCAAAGCACTTGATAGGGTTCTTTGTTCCTTCAAATAAATTTATCTTTTAGATAATTAAACTATGTTATTTTGATAGATTTAATTTTTATTCATGCTGTTAATTTGCATTTTTCCTTATATCAAGATAATCTTCTCTGGTGATTATGTTATTAGCTTAGGCTTATATTATTTGTTGAAGGCTTTTGTTATTAGCAGCCTTTGACGACTAGTTAGTTGACCAGAATTTATGATTCTTAAATTTTAAATTAAGTATTTTGTTGCTGTCTTTTATTATAAGATAGTAAATTATTCTTCAAATTTTGATAGGCCAATAACATGTTCTGTTTTAGAAGCTTTACACCATTCTATTTATTGTGCTGTGCATCTCCCTAATTTTCTGTAATCTTACTTAAAATTTTAAGTTTAATTTGAAATGGAAATGGTTAAACTGTGACTAATACAAAAATTATTATTGCAGAACGTATTTAAAAATGAATGAACAGTAAATATTTTTCATCATTACTTATTTTTGCCAGGTAATAATGGGGTGCAAAATTGTAAGTTTAAGAAAATTTCTTACTCAATTGTAAGTTTAAGAAAATTTTAAAAGGTTTTTAAAATGTATACTTGAAAAAGAAAACCCACTCAGTATACAAAAATAAAACTATCTTTGTGCCTTCATCATCAACAATGAAAGAAAAATTCTGGATGAAATATTTTTAGCAATAATGAAAACAATTAGAATTTCTCTACAACAGTGAAATTTGTTGTTGTAAAATTAATCTTAAAATGTTTTTAAAAAATCCATTTCAAATAGGCTAACTACTGAATAGCAATTTAATTGGCATCATTGAAAAGATAATTTTTTGATTTTCAAGATTATATAAAGTTTTTTTTTTTTCTAAGGCTTTCAGCAATTTTGGGAGAAAAGTATCACAATTTTATTTAATTTTTAATTAATGAAGATTCAGTTGTTCTAAGTTGTACATTTGCACTTTCCAGTATATATCTATACCAAATTTTTTAGTTTCAGGTCCAACATAGAAGTTTCCTCCTGATCTTGACCACAGTTCTCTTAACAAGAAAAACAAAAACATTTTAATGCAACTCTTCTAAAATGATTAATCATACTGAATATTAAAATATTATTATCAATGGACCCGCTAAAGCACCTAATGTATAACAGTACTGCCCCCATTGAGAACTTATGGTCTAATGGTAAATCCTGTAGTTTACCAACGTATATATATTCACTCATTTTCTCTTTGTTAGTTGTAGGGATAATAACTTTAGCGAAATAAGTTGCATAATTGTAATTTAAATACATTTTATACATGACCAAAAGAAAAATAATCATTGTTGAATATCAGCATTAAATGATTATAAACCTGTTTTATTCTAGGGGGGGAAAAAAAGAAAGAAAGAAAGAAATGTTCAAATACCAATTCATTTGTAACTAATTAATCTTTTGGTCTTTAGTGAAAATTGATTTTTTGAGCTTAGGTTACATTAAGTTGGTGAATTTAAAGTTAATTTATATAATTAAATCTGTACAAATAATAAGATTTGCAACTCAGCTGATTGCTAAAGGTACACAATAAAAGTAAAATAAAAATAGAGAAACAAAAATTTTAGCTCACCTGTTCCAAAAACAATCCTACAAGACACATACGCCTTAAATTGTACTCAAAACCAGAAATATTTGATTTTCCTCCAACTGCTTACATTGAAAGAATGTCCAGGAATCTGTTCCGTAAGATTCAGAGTTCTTTGCCTCCCTGACAACACTGTAAGCATGATTAAATAACTGTTCCCAAACACATAAATCTTAAAAAAGGTATGTGGGGTTCTTTTTGCCAAATGTTACTTTAGTCATCAAATACCCCATTGTAAAGAATGTAGTTGCCCAAAGAAGATTTCTTTTTCTTTAGAAAAGCTAGTTAGCATCTCTATGATTTTATGATAGCAAAATGCAATGTATAAAAATTAAATAATAATAAATATAAGCGAGAGAGAAAAAAAAAGCTAGTCATTTAGTCATGTCTTGCAAAGACCATGCACTTCCAGCAAAAGTGGTAGTATCCCTTCTGTATTGCTGCAGGAAATTTACAGGCATAAAAATTGCAATTTTGTTTACTTAGTTTTTAAAAGCAAAAGAAGTTTTAAAAATTCTCTGCTGAAGCATGTTCTTTCCTTTCGCACACAATTCTTGGGGTTCATATTGCCTAATGTGTGAGAGAGGGCCACTTATCATTGGGCAAGCTGCCAACCTGGCCTTGACTGCCACTACTACATGCTATGATTTACCAGTATCTATTTTCTATATTCTGATTCAATGTTTATTTAATTCAGTACTTGCACAGCTTTTAGGCAATTTCATTTTCTTGTTTGACATTCACTGGTCTCTATTTTCAACTTCTTCAATTAAAAAATTTTTAATTCTTATTTAGGCATACCTTTGTATTTTTTAAATGATTTAATTTGAAATATCATTCAAAATGTCATAACTTTATTGTTTTCACAACCTTTTGACTGCGTTGAACCATTTTATTGTAGACAAATGCAAATTTAATTGCCTGACACAATATTATCAGGAATGTTTCTTACACTGATGGATAAAAAACAATCAACCAACCTTTGAATTAAAGAATTTTTTTTTTCCTTCTTCTATGGAACTTAACTTCTTACATGAATTAAGGAAAAATATTAATAATATGATTGTTGAGAACACTATTTGTTAATTTTAATGAAACAGATCCAAGCATACAAAATATAATAAGATGTAAATTAATATGAAAACAAAAATGCAGACTATTATTATTTGTTTAAAATGATAAACAGATTAATCAATAACACATAAAGACAATTGGTAAATCGAATTGATGAATTGAATGTTTCTTATGGGCATAGGAAAAGTATTTACCTTTATACTTAGATTGATGCTTAGAGTGGGATCATTCCAAACATCAGTATAGTTCATGCTCTGATTTCTGATGCCATTGAATCTACAGCCTTTCAAACTATTTATATAACAAAGCTAGAAGAAGAATTGAGGGCTGTAGTGTTAGTCCCTAGAGTATCCTAGGCATGCATATGGAATTCAATGTAGAGGTAGCCATTGTATGCACTGAAGATATTCTTCCATAATAAATACCTTATATGATGTAGTTTTGCTGTCTCATACATTGAATTTCTATTATTGTATGTGCTTAAGGGTACATATAAGCATCAAGTGTGTCATTTTAAAATTGGTATTACACTGGGGAAATCGTGAATTTTTAATAAAATCCTTATAAAATTAGATATAAAATTTTTAATCCAGTTTTCAGTATTTTATCTAAGTAATTAATTAATGAAATAAAATTAAGTAACACCTTTTTTAGATATTCACCTGTAAATGGCAGATAAATGCACTCAAAATTGTTTATTGAAACAACAAAAATAGTTAAATGATTTTGAAATGCAGAAATTTTTCCTGTTTTAATTTTCCATTGAAATGATTTTTTAACTGTATAAAACAAAGGAATTTTGGAATTATGAAACTATTGGAATTGATTTAATTAATGTTATCCTGTGAATGTGTATAAAATAATTATCAAGATGCTTAGATGTTCAAAATGCATAAAGACTTGAAAAATGAAAATAACTAAAAGAACATACAACCAATTTGTTTGCATTTTTTGTTTATGTTATATCTTGTAACTAAGTAAAGGTTTAAATATATTATCCTATATTCGTTGTTGCTACAAAAGGTATAGTTTTACGAAACATTTTGTTTCTAGTATTTGTCGTGAGAATTTTATTTTGTTTTGGGAACTACAATATTCCAGATGAAGAATTATTGTCATTGAATGTAGTTTTATTTTTATTTTGTTGACTTAATTGAAACATTTGTAAATTGTGTCTTTAAAAAATAGGCTGATTGATAATTTAAGTGTCATAATCTCAAAATCTGGGAAATTTTGATTTCTTCAATGAAATTTAACTTGGAGAATGAATGCATTTAAAGTTTGATAATGATTATCATGAATTTTTTGAATTATTACAGTGATGACAATATTGCTTTTTTCAAAATATCTGGGAATATTTATTGAATGTATAAACTATTTTATACACTTTTATTGACATGTTTCATGTTTGTAAACATAGAATTTTGTAATTGATTTTTCATAGATTTCCTAATTTGTTAAAAGAGATTTTAAATTTTGTATATTTGTGTTTTCAATCACAAAATACTATTTTAATACTTTTGAATTACATGATGAATTATTCAATTCATTGAATTAAATTTTTCATATCAGTGGAATGCCACTTGGGCATGAAATTGAGAAATAAAATTTTTTTTTAATAGAAATTTTTTATGTTTTTTTTATTAATCAATAAAAGTATTATTGCACCTAAATTTCATTTTTTAAATACCTTTATGTCTAAATAATATTGCTTTCTCATGCTTTGATTTTTGCTTTTTGGAATAAGTAGCTGTGATCGCTTATAATTCTATGGATTTTATTCACTACTGCTTCAACAGCTGATCACACCAGTCTTTTACTTATTTATCACAGAATCTTCAGATCCAAACAAGACTATGTGATCTGTATGTGACTGAAAATTGTAAATTTTTAATGACCCTTCCATTTTGATTTATTTTATAAAAAAAAAAAATAAGATTTTTAAGTCAAGTTTTAGGGGCACAGTTTTTTTTTATTTGAAGGACATTTAGACTTGAACTAACTTTATATAAACTTATTTTATTTTTTAAACTTTTGATTCCAATCTAACAATCTTTCAATTTGTTAGACATCAAGCTATCAAGCTAAAAATTTTTGTTTCGACATCTCCTTTAAGACTTTAAAATAAATTTCTTTTAGAGTCTGAATATTTGCTTCTAAATTACTTTGCCGACAACAACAATAAGATTTGCTTTTTATGAAGTGTGTTATACAGTTTCATCTGCACCACTGTCTTCTGTTATAAACCAGCCATTGTTTTATTTTTCTTATAAGGTATGTTGTCTTTCCACTATGTTACATCTTTTTTCTAAAACTTATATATATGTATGTATGAGAGTATGCATAGAATTTTTATTTAGGCAGCTTCTTTAGCTGTATATCTTATCCTTTGGAAAAAAGACAAATTTATAAAATAATTGCAACCTAAATTATAGCTATCTCTCATTCTTGTACAATAAAATATACAATGTTGGTATTCAAGTTATATAGATTTTAATGTTCTGTAATTTTTATGCAAATCATTTTTAGAATCGAGTGTGTTATTTCCCAATAACGTAGAAAAACTGGACCACCGTCTCATGTCACTTAACTTTACTACATAGCTGCCAAAGTTCATCTTACCAGATGGGACGATTGAGATGATCATATTAGATCCTAACTGAAGTGGTTAAAGCTATAAAACTAAGCCCTAATTGTTTTCAATTCCCTGATACCTATGCTCAAATTGCTACAATGCAGTTTTTGTACCCTCCCTCACAACACATGAAGCATACTGCAGAATGTCAGAGGCTTTTGTGGTATCATTTATAATGACAATGTGAGAGGAAAAGTAACTTGTAAAATTAATCTGAAGAAAGATGTTGAAATTACTAGACTATTTGAGTGAAACACTTTCTCACTGGTATTAAAAGCTACAGTGGTGAATATTATCATCAGCTGATAAAAATTCAAAATTATAAGGGTGTTATTTGCCTAGTTTTTAAGTAAGACATTAATCTAACTAAATTATTGATTTTCCCTTATTTTTTAATATTATACATGTATATAGCAATCAGTAAATTAGGAATATTTTGAGACTGGTATATTACTATAAAGTTTTTAGGACTGCTTTTAAAAAGTATTGGAGAGTTGGTTAAATTTTGGTAGTTATTTGATTTATTAATATTTTTTAATTCAATAACTTGGATACCAATATACAGTGATTTTAAGTTATCTGCTGTTGTTAGTCCAAAAATGTAAAAAAATAAAAAATAAAAAAAAATTTTCAGTGTCAAATAATAATAAAATTCTTTTTATTTTGTAAAAAGTGAGCAAAAAAGCTTACATTTATGTAAGCTTACTTTAAAACATATTTATAAACCCCTATTATAATTAAAAATAGTTCAAAAGCATTTTTGTGCTTTGTATCGCTTTGAGGTTATTTTTCTGATTATCCACAAAATATGCTGATCGCTCCACTAAATTCCTCAGACTATCAAAAGTTTAAAGTAATTGAAAAAATAAACTCATGATTTTTTTTTCCTCTTGGAATTTGGGATACATCTTGCTTTTTGTTTTCTAAAATTTGTTATTCTTATCATTGCAGGTAAAAGCATGAATGGTTTTAAGCGATTTACTGTTACTCTAAGAAGATGGATGTCTACTTATCCTAGTGCCAAGAAAATTGATCCTCGATTTAAAAATCCTTGCAGTGAACTGCAGCAATTTATTGAAGTACCATTATTTAAAGATGATGAAATTCCTTTTAACCCTAGTATCCAAGATATGAAGTTAGCTCAAAAACTCTTTATGCCAGAAAAGGGACATGAAATAAAATATATTGCATCTGTTTCTGATATTGAAACTTTTCCTCATCATAATTTACCTGAGGTCTGTTTATTCTTTGATTATATTATATGTGGTAATTTCTATGGTTTTTCATAATTTTTTATGTTCTTAATATTTAAAAAAAAACATTAGTTCTGTTTTTATCAGTGATTTGTAATTGATTATTATTAATAAGCTTCATATAAAAATAATTGAATAACTTACTAGGCAGTCATTTGTTATAATTTGCATTTTGGATATTAAATTGTGTATGTTTTTGCCCAAACTTTACAAAAAAAATTTTTTTTTTTTTGGTTTGAACTTATTAATGGTAAAAATAAAATTTAAATGTGAAATATTAGGATGTAAAGAATTTTTTTTGAGAATTTTCTTTTTTATTACAGTTTAATAATTTCTTTATAGTAAATATTTTAAGTTCATATGTATAGTGTATTAAGCTTGCTGTGTAATTATCTGGAATATAAATATCAGAATTTAACTGTGTTTAAATTTTGAATAATTATTATTCTATCTATAGTTAAAGACCATGAAAATATTTGGTAAATTTGTGGTATCTTTTGTAACAACTTTTGCATTAAAATTGTCAGAAATAGCATTAATTTCTTTTGCACTAATATATATTTGTTTTGTAAATAAATAATTGTTTTATTTGATTTTGTTGATGCAGAAGAATGCATAATGTTAAATATTGCAGTTAAAAAAAATCTAAATAGTTTAATTTCTTTATCTTCTTTCTTCATAGAGATTATAAGACAATTGTAATTTTGTCCCACTGAACTTTATTTTTTCTTTTAGGTTACATTTATAGGCCGTAGTAATGTTGGAAAATCTTCTTTATTACGAGCTTTATTTGTTAGAGTTCCAGGATTAATCTTAAGAACTTCTAAAAAACCCGTAAGTTATGTTACTTATAAGTAACTGGAACTCTTTTCTTAAATTTCAAACTAATAAGTAATTTTGTAAATTCACTTTTTAAGTAATAATGTGAATTGTTCGCACCTAATGTGAAAATAAATTTTGTAATATTACTTAAGGAAGCGTATTTAAACAGTGTTTTGTTAATATGTTAAAATTTTGGAGTCCATAAATTTCAATTTCTTTATTAGGGAAGGTTGATGTTTTTAAAATTTTCTGCTATTTGGTTAAAATGTGTGACGTGCTTGAATATTTTGCTGACATATCTTTTCATTTAATTGTTTTTTAATGGTAAATTTTGTTGTTTTGATTATTTACTTGTATTTAAGTGATGATTTTTTTTAATTCCTTATAATTGATCCTGCTTATGGAAAACATTTTTTGTAGGGTGAGCAAACAGTGAACTTTTTACAAGTAGGAAACAGTCTTTGCCTTGTTGATATGCCTGGATACGGATTTCGTCAAGCTGAGGGCTTCTTGAAAGCTGTTGAAGGCTACCTGAAAACTCGTAAAAAGTAATTGCCATGATAGAGAGTTACACTTGTGATAAAATTATTTATGAATTCTTTTATTTATATCCTTCTACTTTTATATGAAACTGTTTTGCAACCATTGTTGTGAATCAACTTAATTTTACAGGGTAATATTTTTCATTTTTATTTATGACTGTTGATAAATTTGTATATAAAAATTACTGAACTTTGGTGAAAACAAATGGGAGATGCGCCATCTTAATATATCTTGTACATGGTTGTCTGGACTTATAACCAGGTTCTGTTAGGACTGATGGATCACAAATGAAACTGGTTGTTAGTCGAATTTATATATATCAGTACTACTTTAATTTTAAAGAGTTATGAAATTTGGATATAGAACACATGAATGTATCCAAGATCTATTGACAGTCTGTCAAAAGAGTATCCAAACACTACTTGTCATTCTAAAACTAATTGTGCTCTATAAAACTGCAAATGACTACAGCTTTAGAAATATACCATCTATCAACCTGTAAAATATTTTTGCATGCAAGGTCTTATATTTATTACTGTTCATTTTCATCATCTTTAAATTTAGATTTACACTAACTCAATTGTTTCGAATATTTATCCAAATCGTCCACATTAAATTAGTTTGAATATGTGTAATATTGAGTAAACGATTGAGATATGAATAACTGAATTTTGGAATTCCCAATGTTAACTGAAGATTCCTTCTTTTTTCAACATATTTGGGAATTTAATAAAACTTTTAAGTACATTTCTTATTTTACAGTAAAATAATTAATGAACAGGGCAGAAGTTTAAAAATGTGGAAATATTATATAATTTGTATTAATTTTTAAATTCAGTATTAAAAACTTTTAAATAGTAACATGCGAATAATTTCATGCTAATTGAATGGGGTGAATTTAAAATATTGTTGCTTCAAAGTAAGTTGCTTCAATAGTTTTTATAATAAATAGTTATAAACAGAAACTTTCATAAGAGTATGTTGTTTGTGTTCTTTGAAAGGCATTTCATCTTAACTCTTAAGATTCATTGGCAAGAAAAAAAAATCACTAAAATGATGCGAAAAATAGAACACGTCTTTAATTCTGTTACTTTAGACTAAGAGATGTATTAAAAAAACGTAAGGCAAGAGCTTTCAAATTGTTATTTAATATTCCTTATAGTAGAAAACAGTTAGGCATAAAAAATAAACAAATTTTTTAAGAGTGATTTAAAGTATTGTATGTTGGAAACTGGGCATGCAAATCAACTAAATTATACTTGTTATATTAGATAGTTATAGATATTTCAGAAAACAAATATATATCTTTAATTTTTTAGCTGCTCCAAAAAAAAATCGTTTCAACTTCTTTTATTTCATATAAATAAGAAAATATAGTAAAAAATTTTTTTGATTATATAAAACAATATTCCTTGTAAATATTCTTTAAAAGTTATTATTATTAATTAGTAAATACATGTACTTATACAGGCAAATATTACGAATTCTATTTTAGTCATGCTTCATCATTTAAAAATCATTTTTAGATTAAAATTACTGTAAAAATGGCCGAATAAAAACTTGAACATAAGAAAATATTCATATGACTTATTTGGTATATTTCCTCTCACTGAAACTGCCCCTAAATCAATCTTTCCGGCATGTCTCTAGTTTAACTGTTTTAACAAAAAATTTATATCTGGAGTCTTCTCATTTTTTGGAATCTTTTGAAAAATTAAAAACCGAGGATTGCCCTTGGAAAATTTGTAAATATAAATATGTAGTCCACTTGTACAAATGCGGTTTTATATTTTTAATGATAGCTTATTGTCAAATTGAATCGCACGTTTTTCTTAATTTTTAGCTTTTATATATTATGAACATTAAAAAAAAGTTCAGATACTTTTTTGATGGACTGTTCATAGAATTATTGTGTGTGTTATGAACAGTACATAATATACTCTATGTTGTATGTGCTATACAACCTAAAGTTACATTTTATTTTGATATTTATTTTTCATGGCTCAAGTGTGGTTGGTCATAAGTTGTTTAGGTCCTATGTTAAGAAGATGCATAGCATAGAGTGATGGTCTTGCAGTTCTGTGGTCACAGATGTTGGCAATATGTTTTAATAGCATTAAGAAATAGGTTATCTAACTTATTGGGTTTCGATACAAGGGTCTTGGTGGTATGGTTCTTGGTGGTATAGTAAAAAAAAAACACGAGATATATATTATGCTATAAGTTTTGCAGATTAGTTTATGTGCAGATTTTCTACTGGCTAGTAGTCCATTGCAGTTAGGCCGAAAAAATGGCAAATAGCAGAAGAATTTACAGTTTCTAAATTTTGATCAATCTCCTTTGATTTGAGAGAACCGTATAGTTCCCACTTTTGAGAGAGGAACGTGCTTCTTGCCACCCCTTCGAAAAAGTCAAATCGTAAAACAGTTGTATCTCCCTTATAAAACAAGTTGCAACAAAGATATTTCATTAATATAGGTAAGTAATTCTTTATAATTTATTTCATTAGGTTGAAAAGTGTGCCAGGAATAGTTTCTGGTAATAATACATACTCTTACTCAAAAAATAAGCAACAAATATTCATAGAAGAGGTACACATGCAAAACGGTGAACAAACACACAATTTACATATAATACAGAGGTTGCATCGCCGAATGCAAATGGGTAATCAAAATTAGCATAATCCCGCAATCACACCGTAACATCTTAAAAGGGGGCTTACTGGACGTATGCTTTAATTCTCAAGCAGCGGTAATTCCGAGATAGCCAAAATGAAAAGCACTACGGAAGAAACCATTCGCACTTTGAGATGTGTTGGAGGGCTGGCGGTATGTTGCAAACTGGTGCAAGACAATCTGCTGTTGCCATAGAGCTGATTGTGTTTCGTAGTGCCATCCGTAGACTGTAGGACTAGTATCAAAACGCCAATAGAAGACATGGGTTTGAACGCCGCAGAGTCACCACATCGTCAGATGATCGCTACCTGTTGCAATGGGTTGATGCCGGTGGTCACTAACAACGTGACAGCTGGCATCACATCTCTCAGCTGCTGCAGGAATCCCCATAAACCACCAAACTGTGTCGCGCAGACTGCATGAAAGCGGACTGTTCGCATGACGACCTGTCATTTGTGTGTATTTGTCCCGTCGCACGTCAGAGCGCGGTTGCATTGGGCCCGTGAACTTCTCAGTTAGACACTAGAGCAGTGGCAGTGGGGCTATGTACTCTTTACGGATCAGTCGATTTAACATTCAAAAGGATTTCTGAAGGGCAAGGATATGGCAAGAGCTAGGGGCACGCCATCGGCACCAAATATTGTCGAAAGGGACCATTACAGAAGTGGCGGTTTACTTGTCTGTGCAGGCAAAGAAATGAACACCCGAACCGACCTCCACGTGTTCGCTAAGGATTTCTTCACAGCCGTCCGACATTGCAACGAAATTCTACACCTTCTTATGCGCACTTTTATCGCTGCAATGAGTACTATTGACATGATATTTATAGACGACAGCGCCTTCCGCATAGAGCATGATTGGTGCGGAGTTATCTGGAGAGTGAAACAATTCCACAAATGTGATAGATTAACGGATCTAAATCCCATAGAGCATGTGTAGGACATGTTGGGATACGGATTGTAGGCACGCAGTGTGCCGTCAGGATCCCTACACGAACTCCGACAAGCCTTATTACCGGAATGGGCATTACTTTCATAACAAGGGAGCGACATTATTGACAACATGCCTCGCCGTTTTCAAGTATGCATTTCAGCTAAAGAATATCAAGCCTGTTATTCGCATGGGGTTCCATTTCACATTCTGCAATTGTTCCCATTTACCAAGTTGGGCTGTAGCGTCGCGATAACCGTAATATATGTATTTTTGTTTCTTTTTGCTTTATTGTTTGATGTATGGTCTAGTAATGCCACACCTACCTTGTGTGCAATTTTTACGCATGTACTTTAAATAGATTTTTTTTCTGGGTTTTATATTTATTGCTTATTTTTTGAGCAGGTGTGTATTTTATATAAAAACTTACATGGAAAGTTTGAAATTTTTTATTTATGAAGATTTTAATGAACTGCCAAATTTGACATGCAATAAATAAATAATAAACATTCGAAATGCCATATTATTTTATATTTTGTTTTACCAATGCTGCTGATAAAAGCTTTTGAATTTAGCTTATGCTTAGTTTTTTTTTTAAATTCTTTCAATTTTCGAAGGGAATATATGCAATAAAATTTAAATTCAAATCTTTACTATACATCAAGCAACACGTAACCTTCTGCAAATGAAAAGATTTGAAAAATGGTAAAAAATTGATGATTCATGAGCATCAAAAATGTGAAAAAATGTTTGGACTACATTTCAATATTTTTTTTATTTAAAAATAATATAGCCATTAAATTTTTAAAAATCTAATTAATTTAGAATAATCTAATGGCTTTACAATATGGCACTTATCTTTCCTGACAAGTTCTGTTGCCTTGATGTTATTACAACTTTGGCCTATGAAGTTCTGTCACATACTAGTGCAATCCAGACTACAATCTTTGTTGCATTCGCAGATAATTATAGATACTACGATATAAAATGAAACGCTCGTTATTAGCAAAACTTTTTTGAAACTACCTGTAATTCATTGTGAACGAGAACTTATTAAAAATTATTTCTCTTGAAGTTATTTCTCATGAAAATTAGTTCTCTTGAAGTTATCATCTAGCGTCTTTACAATTTTACAGCTTTGGCGCCGACAGACATTCGATGCATTCGTCAAAACAGTCGTTAATTCATCGTCTTAATTCTTCTTGATGCAAGATGTGTGTGCAGCCAAGCAGCACCAGAGGCCTGGTGTCTAATTTACAATCGTGATCGCCCACAATCTGATATATTATTTTCGATTGACTTTATTTTTAATTGAAAATTGGAAGATTATATTTCCTTCATAGTCTAATGTTGTATCACATTGTCAAGGATTTTAGAAAGTATTGAAAGAGCTGTGATATTAAGAGCTTGAAAAAAGTATTCAGTAAATTAATAGTGTAAATATGTAAACAAATATGAATAATTATAAGACACAAATTTTTATTATGAAACAATTTATTTTATATGATAATAGATTTTATGAACTTTTTAAAACAAATTTTGGTCTATAGATTTATTTTAAGGAATTTTAATTGTTTGCAACGTCATAAATGTCAAATTTACCGCTGTCTTTTAAAGAAAAGGGTGACATTAATTAATCCAAGCTTTCCTTATTTATATTTATTTGAATATGGCTGAAGACAAACAAATTATTTTTCATAAAGATTATGAAGGTAATGGGGATATTAGAATAATAATGAGCAATTTTTAAAATTGAAAGGAGAACATTTTGCAATTTGAATGCTATTTTGAAATGTATATAAAATTTAGACATTTCTCACTGAATTTAGAAAGTTCTGAAAAAATTTCTGAAATTTGATTCTACATCAATTTATTTGACTGATTCAGTTGAAAATTGTTTATCTGTACTAGAAAGGGTTTAAACACTGAAGATTAAAAATAATTTTTTATTCGAATCTTGGTAATTTTTCTATGCCTATTTTGATGTTACATTCATGTATGCATTTTAACTAAATCCATTAGTGTGTTAAGGTAATGTAGTTTTTACTAGAGTATCATTATATATAATGTTTCCATATAAAACACACACACAATGTAACTTTTTGACTAATACTGTATTCTAAAGATAGATTTTATGGAGAGAAAAACTAAAGGTGGAGGAGAAAAAAACTTTGAAATTTGACAGAAACTAGATTTCCAATAATTGGATTTTTGTTTTTGCTAATTATTTGTGATTTTTTTTTTAATCTTATGAGTGAAGTAAAGAATTTGAAAATTATTTTCGTACAATCAATGAAGACTCGTTGTGCAGATATATTTAAGTAATAAGGCAATTTTAAAATGAATGCATGTTTATATATTGAATTAACCTAAATAAATTCGAATTTTAAACAATATTTTGGTGTTTGAATAGGAAATTCGAGGAACAAGGAAAAAATCGGATTGCTGAAGCATTTGCTTGAAAATTTTCCAATTATCTATAACTGAAAATAGATTGAGTTGTATTATTATTAATCGCATTAATTTATAGAGACTGAAAAAATACTTGGGTAATTTTTAAGAATTCTAAGAAAATGGTGTTGATTTCATTTTTGTTTTCTGACATAAAAAACGTTAAATACGTATTTATTTCCCTTAAGGTGCATTGCAAGACTGGTGTCCAAAACATTAGAAATAACTCTAACAGAATTTCGAATTTTCTTCTGTTAGTTCCAGTTTTAACATTTTCATTATGTCCATAACTTGATTTGAATTTGTGTCACTTGTTTAACGCAAAGCATTACATGGGTAAAATTTTCCACACAGTTTTAGTTTCTGAAGTATGCAACCATGTCAAAATTTTGAACCAAATCCGTGAGCGAATCGACCATCTATCGGTCTTTATGTCCGTATGCGAGTAAATACTGTTGACAGAAAAACGAAACAACTTAGGTAAATGAAATTTGGTAGGTAATCTTGTTTCTGAAATTGTAGCTTTGTTACAAATTTTGGATTCAGTTGGCCAACCCAAAATTTCCGAGCATACTCGTAGTTTTTTTTTTACTCTACTGGGCCACAGAAAATAAAAAGCTGTGTACTCTTGGCTTTCACAATCTTGCCCAAGGTTCCTATTTTTTATGTCGGGAGGGGGGAAGGGGAGTTTGATAATATCTTTCTTAGGGAATATGAGATGATGTATAGGAGAGACATTTTCAGCTGCTTTCGTATGTGTCACAGGGCATATTAAGCCATTTTTTCTAATATATCATAGTGATCATCCACTTTCGGCTTTTTATGCATAAACGTATCGAGTAGGCTTCTAATTGCTACACTGGGAAAGTGAAACAAAACAGTACAGCTTTTCGATTGTTAAGTAAATATTTTTTTAATATTTCAAGTTTTGCAGTTCAATGAAAATTTTTATTTTTCTCACTTTTAAAATAAAAAGGAATCGGTACAATTTTTTCATATGTAACTTTTTTATGTTTGAAATGTATTATTTCAGGAAAGCAAAGCAAACTTTAATCTGATAAAATAATTTATAGAAAAATTGTTTATCTATATTTACTTAAAACCATAGTTGTAACTTGTTTCATAAGCAAGATATAACTATTTTACGTGCTTTTTTTTTAGCTTTCTGAGGGGGGCGTTACTATCCCTCAAAGGTAGGAACTTTTCGTATCTCATTTTTTGTTGCCAAAAAAGTAGTTGGTCAAAGTTTAAAAAACTGTATAAATTTCTTTCCTATTTTACTTAAGTGCAATGGACTACAGACGTGATATACTAAAAGTAGTGAATTTGACTTATTCTACCAAAAGAAAAAGGATAGTAGAAGCACCTATATGGGTCATAAAACAGTATAGAAACTCTATCGTATCTCTAATCGTTTGCAAGTTATGGTTGGTGAAATAAAAATGACACAAATCGAGAAAAAAAAAATTCAAATTTGAAAAGTTTTTGATATAAAGTAAATAAGCTCATATTTCAAAAGGGCAGGGGTAATTCTTTGAGATGATACGATTATCTTCAGGATACCTGGATTTAAAGTCGAACTACAAGCGTTTAAACTTTGGAGAAATGCAAAATAGAATTGTCGCCAAAATATTTAATTTTGAATACCACAGACACGTTTAGCTATAAGCAGTCAAATTTACCAAAAATTTGTTCTTTAAATCAGCTTTTGAATGAGCTTAATATAAATTATTTCGGTGTTCTAATTTAGGAAGCTAGAGGTTCACCGCATAAACGTTGCCGCTTTAAGAGGCTTGAGATGTTGTTCACGGAAGTTCGGAACCGAACACTGACAATTGGAGGCTACCAATTTCAGAAGCGATTATAAGTTCAACGCATACGACCGAATGCATATGTGCTTCATTAAGATGAGGAATATCTCACTGTTTTTTTTTTAAATTTTATTTTTTATTTTTATTTAAAAATGCTAATTTTCTTATTTCACTTTAAAAACTTTCATTTTTGTAATTAATTAAAATAGCAAGCTGAATGTGGAAAGCAAATTAAAATCAGGAGCGACAATGCGCCCATGCTAGTTTTCTTTTTTGAAAAATGCAGATTTTAGTGGTGCAGTGCAAACCAAAGATTAAATTTCTCCTAAATTAAAGCACTGATATAGTTTATTATAGGCTCAATCGAAAGCTGATTTAATGGATAAGTGTTTAGTAAATTTGATTGATTGTAGCTGAAACGCTATTTGCGGCATCCAATATTAAATATCTTGGCAACAATTTGATTTTTCATTTCGCCAAAATTTCGGCACTTGTTGCTCGACTTTAAATCCATATTTCTGACGACAATGGTGTCAATTTCTCGTATTTCTCTTTCAGTTTTGAAATATGGGCTTATTTTGTGAGAAGGTCTGTTAAATACTTTGCCTATTTGGATTTTTTTCTTGAATTATAACTTATTTATTCGATTCACCATAATTTTCAAATGGTCAGAGATAGAACGTTGTTGTATTGCTTTATGATCCACTTGGATTCTTCTATCACCTTCTTTCGTTTGTTGGATTAGGTCAAATTCTTCCTGTGTATTCCATGCTTTACTTTTCCATGCAGGTAAATGTTGCTGTCATTTGTTTAAAAATATATCATGACCAAGCAGCATTAACTGTTATTCATACTAGGAAGCAGCACAAATATATCTTAAACTTCTACATCTCCATCACAGCTGATGAAGACTATAGATTTTGTGTGATAGTAACCAAAAATCATTGCATCATTTGCCAGCATATATTTTATGATCTATTTATATTTTCTTCTTTTTTTTTTTCACGTACTGAACAATTTTTGTAAAAAGTATTTATTTATTAAACCATTTTGTTTTTTATTTAGCTTAAAAAGGACATTTTTACTAGTGGATGGCAAAGTTGGTTTTCAAAAGTGGGATGAAGTTGCTTTAGATATGTTAGAAGAATTTAATATTCCATATGGTGTAAGTTCATTCATTATTTTTCTCCATTTTTTTTCATTATTAACTTTTAAATGTGAACAATTCATTGAAATTTTTTCTGTTTTAGAATAAATTCAAAATTTAGCTTACATTTTTAATGTTTCAGCTTGTCATGACAAAAATTGACAAGGCTATACCATCCCAAAGACTCAGGAATATGTTATATCTTCAACAGATTAGAAATAAATACACATCTGCAAGTTGTTTTCCTCAGCCTTTTATGATAAGGTACACTTACCATTTTCTGAACTGTTTGATGTTTACTATGCTTTAGACATTTTATGTTAATTTATAAAAATTTGTCTTTAATGAAGTTTATTTTTGTTATAAAATTTATTCTTTATATACATTTAATAATCCCTTTATAATTTATTTTCTTCTTCAGATAATTTTTTGTCTGCTAATTAAAACCAATTGCATTAATTAAATATTGAGGTAAAAGTAGACTAAAGCAGATGAAAATCCGTTTATAAATGAATTATATTTGAACTGATTTCTTAGAGCTAAAACGAGAAATTTTCTGAGTTACATCTGATCATGGACAATGAATTTATATTTAATTAATGTTTTCATTATCACATATTTTTCATGTTTTATGTTATCAAATTTGATTTGCAAATGCTGTCAGTTTACTATATAATATAAAAAAATCGAATTAATATTTTTTTAATAAAATGTTCTCAGTATGAGTTAATTAAGAATGTAAATTTAGTTTTTAAAACTACATTCTTTATTTTCTGAATCCCATGCTGGAAAATTTGTGTAATTTTGCTTCAAGCCTGAATTCTATCGACTCTGTTTAAAATATTCTGTCTGTAATTTCATTTAAATTTTGTTTAAATATGCAATTTGAAATTCATGTTTTGATTCTTATGATTAGAATGAATTTTACAATTTATTAATATTAATCTAGAAATGTTGTAGCACTTAAATTGGTAGTTAATTCGTGAAATAAAAAATAAATCATAAAATAATCTAATAAAATTATTTTTAATGCATCATTCTACTAATTTTCCCAATTTTGGCTTGCACATAAAATTATTTATTTTTCCTTTTAGGTTATTTTGAAAGTGATAAATAAAAGTGATTCTTGATGTTTAAATATGTTATATGTATGTACGGAACTCAAAAATAATTTGATCATTGTACTGATTTCTTATTGAAGAGGCATAAAGGCGTTTAATTAAATATTATGGAATAAATTAACTAATAATATTGCCTTATTGAACATTTACGAAGTTTTTATTTATTCTCAATTTGTTTTCGATCTCTGAATAATAGTTTGATATTGATATTTACATCGTAGAAAAGAGAACAGCTAATATAATTAATTTTTACTTATAAATGTGTGTATATTAATTCGCGAACATTATCTTTAAGTTGTAAAGTGGATTTTTGAAGAAATATAATTTGCAAAAGTCTCTGATATTGTTCCGATTGCATATAATTCGATCATTTTGAATATATCGTTTAGAAAGGTAAGCATTAAATTCTTAAATCTTTGTCAGAAATAGCTTTTCTCTTTAAACAATCTCCCATGCTTGATCTATATGGAGCTAAATGTTTCTTGTTTCTCACAATCTGTAATGACAAGAAAGGAAATATGTCATTATTTAGACATTAGTGTGAAGTTTGCTACGTAATTGTTAATTGTTGACTTTATAAACTTGATTCATGAAAATCAAATATTATTTTTATGAGGTCCCTTGAATATTGCTTAGAGTAATAAAATAATCAAAAATCCTAAAGTACTTGGAACAAATTCCGAAGAAACTTCATCTTAATTAGATTTCTAGCTAATGAAAAGCGAGAAGAGTACTGTTCTTTTAAAGAAGGAAAAAAAATCTTTTATTAATAAAATGGAGTTTGCAAATAATGATGATGATTTTTATGAACCTATGAAATTCGAAGGTAGTTGTAATATTTTTTGATATGACATTTACATTCCATCAAGTGTTTTTTTACTAAAAAGATTCATCAATAAATAAAAAGAATAGAATACCTTTAAATTTCAACTTAATATTTTAAGATAGCCTTTCGTCAAAATATTAGACTATTCTTTAATTCATTCATGTATTTAATCATTATTCTTTCAGTCTTTTATAAGAATATTCATTCATTCTTTGATAAACCAATTTTTGAAAATAAATTTTCATATTCTTATGTGATAAATTGAGTATTTCTCCAAATTGTTAATTGTGAAAGTTTCCTTTCTAATATATAGCATAATTGCAAAATAATCATCAGCTTTTGATGCCTCAAAATGCCTGACTTTTTAAAAAATATTAATTTCAGTCTTCAGTTCTCATGTTAAGTAGTGAAAAAGCATATGTTGATTTTTTTTTTAATTTACATACTTTGCCATGTGAGCAAATGTAAATTGATTCTGAAACTAAGATGTAAAAGTTAGAGAGATTTAATTTCCTTGTCTTGTATCTCGAAATAGAGACTATTGTGTAAAAGATTTGAAATTTTTATTTCTTATTTCAGTACATTGAGAAGTCCGAAGAATATCTTGAAAAATGTGACAGAATAATCAGAACATTCTGTGTTGGTGTCACTTAAGTAGATTTTTTTTTTTTTTTTTGTGAAAGAAAAATGGCCTGGGAGACCAACTGTTTCATAACATTTTGCCGATAGGTAGAGACTCGCATGTGTTTCCACGGAAATCAACATTACGCGCTAGTTATGAGCAGCTGTTTTCGTATCCAAACATTTAAAAGAATTTATGCCACCCATTAAATATGAAAACATATTATATGCAGTTCCTGTAGCAAATGGAAGTCCCATGATGTTAACAAACTTCTATGTTTCTGGGAAGCATTGTACTGTCGTGAAAGGACATCCTTGCGACTATTCAAATAACAAAGAGAAATATTTCCGTTTTTACGAGGTATTATCGGCGGTTTCCATAGCTGTAAAACTTTTTAAATATAACGAGGTTAAACCTGACAATTATTTTTATTTATCTTATATTTATGTATGGAAGTAATTAGTTTTGATTTCTAGTTTGGTGATCCAGTTATTTATTTGCTTCTGCTTATTGCTCTAGAACTGTTTTGGGAAACATTTTAATAATATTAAATCATTAATCTAATATGCATTCAAAAGATGTACAGTTTTTGTTTCATTTTCATATTTCTTCTAGATTTTTCGTGTGACATATTTAGAATGTCCTCCAAAAGACTGAAAACGGCGGTATTCGGAACCTTTTTTAATTTTGCTGTATATTTAAAAACTGTTCAACAAAAATAATTGAAATTGGCACGAAAATTTTCATTTCTCAATCATAATTTTGACTAACAAATAAAATAAATAAAAATTATGAAGTGTTACGTTAAATCTGAAAAATTTGTTAGGTTTAATACGTTTCATGCAGCAGTTTAATGCAAAAAAGCATTATTGTTTTAGATCGTTTATATATGGAGATATATCGAAATATGGAGACCTTATTTCTTCATTGGGAGTTGCAAATCTCAAGTTCTGTTCTGAAGCAACCGATTGCTTCTTTGAAATGACTAGGCTATATATATTATCGAATTAATGTAATCTGGAGGATTTGAATTTATATTCATAACTATGTGTTGTCATTTGAAGGGACAAAAATTGCATGAATTTTAATATAAGATCTCTCGCTTAAATCAGAATTGTGTGATAATAGTATAATGTCTAATAATTAGTTCGTGGAAACAAGCAACATTTGGTAACTTTTTTAGATGGCTTGTATACGATCCTTATTTTAATGTTGCTCACAATTCATTGATAGTGAATGTGTAATGTTTCTGAAAATGGTGTTATTATTATAACAAAAATGACTGAGAATTATAAATTAATTGGATTATCAAATGATCTTGTTACAGATTTAAAGAACTAAAGTTTGAATTCAGATCAATGAAGAATTTTGTAAATTTGCTTGAATTTAAGTATTAGCAGTAAAAAGAAAGCTATGATTCAAAAGGCAGCTATTTTTCTATGAAGTAAATTTAAAATTATTTAAATCATTTTATTGTAATTAAAATTATTTAAAATCATTTTATTATAATGTTGCTTGATTTAGAAAAAATATCCACCAATTTGTAAAAATATTTTTATTTGTATAAGTAGACTTTGTTACTTCTGTGCAAGCTGTTTTGTAAAGTAAAATATTTTTTGAAATATTTCAAAATAAATTTATATGTAATTTTTTTTATTGTACATGCCTTTAGTTCCATTACTGGTGAAGGAATTGCATACTTGCAGGCCTACATTGCTCATCTAACAGGAAATCTAATGCTTGAAGGATCTTCTTAAGAAGTTAATTGATGTTAACTGCTGAATCTTCGAATCGAGTTGATTTAATGAAGATTCGTGTATTTATAAATATATATGAATGTAAACAATATTTTGTTCTGAAGAAATTACAAGTGTACTTTGTGTATAGCCTTGTTTTTCTTATCTTATTTATGAAATCTCCCTGTGTAATTACTATTGCAGTTTTTTTTTCTTGTAACTATGAATATTGCTTAAAAATTTTGCTGAATTGAATTCAAAAGAAAATAATTTTAAGAAGTATTTTATCTGAACATCCGATCTGAAGGTGTAGCATCATTACAATTGGAATTCAGATTAAACACAGTGCATAATTGTTAACAATTTTATGATTCAAGAAAGGACAAATTAGAAATTATAGTATCGGATGATGAGCATGGTATTTTCCGTGTAGTCACATGCTATTTAAAAAGCATCTATTATTCAGTTAATTTTAGTAAAACAATTATTTTAATTGAACGTTGAGTGAAAAAGTTTGATCTTGTTTCTATTTGGTTCTCTACTATGATCGTTTCAAAGATATATTTTTTCACATGATAAATTCCTTAAATAAAAGTTTTGTGTAGGGCCCGCCCGATGGTAGCTTTGTTTTTAAGAGCTTTTGAAATTTATTTCTTTGTACAAAAATCTTTTAATGCCTTTATTTTTCTAATTTTATATTTTGTTATGTGTTCCAGTATTTAATTTTATGTTTTGTTCATTGTTCCAGTATTCCAGTATGCAATTTTATGTATAAATTCTAGTTTATAATTTTATGTTTTGTTGCTATGTGTTCATTAAACTTGCTGGATTTTGTTTCATTTCGATAATTCTTGGTAACTCTCTTAATTAATTATTGAATGTGTTTCTAAAATTGATTTTTTTTTTTTAAGCAGCTCGTATAATTCCTGCTTACAAAGTCTGGGACAGTTCATTCCAACATATGAATGATAAGAACTTATGTGTTTGCATGATGCGAAGGGATTTTCAAATTTAAGTGAAAATTATGTTGATGCTGTATTAATTTTATATTGTTCAATATTTGATGTTTATGTATATTGGATAATTGGTGGATTTGAAATAGATTGCCTTTATGTTGCTGTTAATTGTTTCAGTAAATTTTTGATAAATGGGCTACTAAAATTATTTTTGTTGCTGATTGCATGTGACAGCCCTCCATTTTTCAGACTTTAATTTTTAGAATTTACTTTTTTCAGTATTGTACTGGAATTCAGAATTTTGATTTCAAATTTGTATAAAATTTTAAGTAGAATATTTAAACTATTAAATATTCTACTTGTAATTGAATTAAATTTGATCTAAATAATTGCCTTTATTTTGAATATTTATGAATTATAATTAATCCTTAAGGGTTGAAAAAATCTTTTTAAAAGCATTTTTTTAATTTCAAGTTTTTGCTCATATTATATTGATTTTATGTAAAATTTCTCATTTGATTGCTGCAGTCTAAAATGATTTATCCTTGGATTTTGGCAAATAATTTAAGTATTTTATATTTCATTATTTATCGATTGTATGTGTGTGTGTGTATAGAGGCTACTTTTTCATGTGGAATTGAATTTTTCTTCTTGGCGAATTATATTTTTTGCTTTAAAAGGATTTTAAAAAAATATTAAAATCTTACCCACCATGGTTATTAAACCATAAATTTGTTGCTCTTAAATAATTTAAATATATTAAGGAATAAAAAAATGTTTATAAAGCATTTTTATTTTATGTGATGTTAGTTCTAGAATTTATGGTGTTTTGTGTAATGTGTATCAGTTATGAAATACTTTCACTTTAAAAAATTGTAACCATTTAAGAGGTTTTTATGTTTTGTAAAGTATCTAATTTAATTTGAAGATAAAGATTTTTATGAATTTGCCATAACTCTAAAAGTTGAATTCATTTGTGTTATTTGGAATCATTGATATATTTATTTTGAACATTCTTTGGAAATATAATCCTTTTATTACATATATTTTCAAGAAGTTGCTTATGGTTTCATTCCCAGTCACTGTGATATATTTATTTTCATTGTCTATTTTATTTCTGTTGAAACAATTTTTTAAATGTTATTTTTATTTGATTATATATTTGTTATATTTAACACATATTTATAAATAGATATTTTTTATGTACACATTAAGAGTATGTTTTGAATAAAATAATCGATTAGTTTAATTCTATTATTTTTCTTTTCATGGAATTCGCATTTTCCATATTCCTTAATTATTGAAATTGATGCTTAATTATATATTTTTTGTTATTTTGTGTCTTCACTTTCAGTTCCTTGAATAAACGAACCAGATTGCAGATACTCATCATTTCCAATTGCTAAAAACAAGATATCAGCATTTGATGTTCTCTCATATATTTATCCGTTTACATTTTTATTGCTTTGCGCTTATTTGCAACATTGTCGATATTAGTAGATTGTCAAAAAAATATTTTTTGAAAATGATAAAAACGTTCTTGTTTGACCATGGCACCCTCAATACTTGTTAGTGTGCACTAACTCCATGACTACCAGAATAACAAAAGATTACAGGCAATTTTAATGCCGAATCATAAATTTAAACATTTGCAGTAACAAAAACTCGTAAATTATTATCTCAAAGTAAGTTGGGGTGTATATTTAATTTAAATTAAATGCATTATTTAGCATAGTAACGAATCACTGTTTATAAAATACAATAATGGGAATTATGGAAAAAAAAAACTTTTTTTAAAATAATTTTTTTGTGAAATCTAAATGCAATGGGACTTTTTCTAAATCAATGCTGATGGGATCACAATAAAAATTCTTTATACAAAAACTGGAATTAAGATTAATAAATATTTTTTTTTATAAATGCCTTGATTAGTGCTTTGAAAAGGAAGTATATATTGTTAAAAACCAGGTGGTCAAAACAAAAAGTTTTTAAGCGACGAGCGTGCAGTAAAAAAATTTATTTTTAGCGTTTTTTTTTTTTTCCTTCTTTTTTTTATCATTTGATCTCCAGATTTTTTTAAAAATCAAAAATCATTATTCCTTTTTCGTGTATTAATAAAACTTTTTTATATTTATTATTTTATTGATTTTTTTGCGATGTTCATTATGGTTTTAAGAAAACACATAAAATGCCTAAGCTTTATCGTGGAATCATATGTTGCTAGTCTGATTCTGCAAAGCCTTACTCCCACTCTCCAGAATGGATCGGCAATCATAAAATTACTCCCATATTCTAAATAATCATGTGATATTTGATTATGAAGAAAGTTACCTTCTGTTAATATCGTAAATTTCAAAGAGTAAAATATTTTAATTTGTACATAAATTATATATTTAAAATTTCATTGAAATATTAAATTCTCTAGTTCACATTATCGATTTTTTTTTTTTAAAATTCTAAACTTAAATCTTTCAGTTCTTATCTTCTCATAATATTCTTAATTTTTTACTTTTAATAATTTTTTACTAAAAATATGGATGTCAATACAAAACCTTAAATTTTGAGATTTTGATTGGAGGAAGTTTAATTTTTTGACTTTTGGAATTTTCATCGACTTTATAAAATATATTTTCAGTGAATGTCTGGAATTTCTTCCATGTATTTTCATTATGTCTTAATTTCTTTATAATATTGCTAGACTTTGGATGAAAAACTTTACTATCTACTTTTTACTAAACTAGTAAAAACGCCTTTTAAGTTTTTATTTTATTTATTTTTTATTTTAATCTTTTTATTCTTTAATGGGCTGCAGAGATTGTGCGAGTCTAGCTTATGGGAGCACTTTTTTACAGGATTTTTTGTTAAAATTGGTTTTTTTTATCGTTATTCTATTGTTGATTTACGGCATATTTTTTAAAAAATTTGCCTGTTTTTAATATTTTTTTCGTGCCTACGTTTAATTATGCGGTCCTAACAAGTATATTTTTATTTGAGGACAAGGTGACTATCTGTGAGCATTTTTTAAATTTTTTTGACTGAAAGAGGTTTTCTTGATGAACAAGAAACTTTATCTGGCATCGAGCGGAAAGAGGATTTTCAGACGCTTACAGAAGACATTTTTACCTAATAAGTGTAGTTCCGTTTGAAGTTTGGAAGATGACAGCTATGGTGTAGTTTGGCCAGAGTTCGACTATTCTAATTCAGAGTTCGGCAGCAATGACCCTATGAATCGCAGAAAATCTGAACCTTTGGAAATGCTTTTCCTTTCACTCTTTTATATATTAGTGTTCATTGAAAAATTGCTCATAATATTATCGACTTTATTGTCGATGGTGTAATTATTTTATTAAGTTCCTGAGACTAATGGATTTGCAGCCTAAACTATTGTCTTTGTGGATGATGCAGAAAATAAAATGAAAATTAAGAACGTTTAAATGGGTGGAAATTAACATTGAAATACAAGTTTTGGAAAATCAATTTATGGATGGTTCTCAGAAGAGGCGACAGAGATTTGCCGACGAGGTAGCAAAGCAAATCCGGCCAAGTGCAAGTGCAATTTCTCTAATTTGGCTTCAAAATAACTCATAATAATTAATTTTATATTTAATTAAAGAGAATTAAGTAAGATTATCTGTTGTTTTATTTTGACCCTCTCTCTCATTGTTAAAAATTTGCAAAGATTTGTAAACAAATAGTCTCAGTTTCTTTACTGACCATCAAAATATTGTTAGTATTTGAGTCTATTATTTTATTGATATTTAATTGCACTGGGATCTAATCCTAGAAAAAAAGATGGTTACATTTCATTCTAGTTTGTAATGTATAGATAGAAACACAGGTTTCAAAATTAAATTACCTAAATTTGTTTTGTGCTATAATTGAAAATTTAACGAAGGATATGTTTTTAACTACTTTGAATTTGGTTCGAATTTAACGTAGTTCTTAATCTTCTGGATCTTTTTTTAATACTTAAAAAATATTTCAATTGCAACAAAAATGAATTAATCGAACATGACTATAATGATTTTATAAATGCCTAATTTTGGATAATGTTAACATGTACAAAATAACTTTATAAAATGAAATAACCAAATCTAAAAATTTAAAAAGTTTTCTTGATTGGTTAATTTTCTTGAAAGTGAACAATGCTTCCAAAATATATGAAAAGAATTACTGTATAAGACACTGTCGACGCAAAAGAAAACACGAAAAAACATAATTCTCAGTTTATTCTTATAAACCCCTTCAAATTCAGAAAAAAAGCAAAAAAAAAAAAAAAAAATATTTTTGACAGCGATACCCCTAGAAATATTAAAGCTCCCATCGTTTCGAACTAGGAACTTTTGATAAAATAACTTTCCATGGATTCTTCTTTATCTTCATACCCATTTCCAGCTACCTGATTTTGTTGTACTATCTCGGGATGCTTCATACCCGTGTCTCTTTTAGCGGAATTTGCTAAAAAGAATACATTCAACTTTGTATATCGATTGGACCAGAATGACATGCCATGCTGAATGAACAAATGCATGCTTTTATCATGGAGGGTATAAAATGAATGTAGAAACTATATTCAAAAAGTTTTATAGAAAAAAAAAAACCTTTCAGAAATCCAGAATATTTATTAAAAAATATTCGATGTTTTCACCAAAAAATCAATTTTTTTAGTCTCCGACCTCAGATAATTTTTTTATATAAGCATTGCAACAACGAGCAAGAATTCAGATGTGTTTTTAACTCTAGGTGAATAAGCTCGCGTGCACGAACAAAAACCGTGTACGTGATTTATCTAACCTTTTGTTCGAACAATTTGGATATGGACAATCTAAAATGGGGAAAAGATACGATGATGCTGTTTCTTAAGAAGGCTGGAGAAAATATTTTGTAACTATATGTGCAAACTTACTATTTTATGTAATGTTTAGTAAGATGTGAAAAATAGATTACTTAAATATTAGATTCCCCATTATTTATTTTTCAATGTGTATTTAGAATTAAAAGCCATTGAATTTTTAATCTAAAAACAATTAGATCTTGAATATAAGCTTTCCTATCTTCAATTTTAAGCATGAGTTCGTTAAATACTTTTGTTAAGCAAGTGTATATTAAGTACTTTTTTTGTCTCGAAGCTATTGAAGCAATATTCTTCAACAAATGAGGACCCCCCCCCCCCACCCCACCTTTTTTCCATCCCTTGATTTTACTTAACTCCTTCGTATACAATGATGAATCTGACTCACGCATCGAATCACTAAAATTTTAATTTTAAATCTGCATTTAAGGGAAAGCCTTAAATGATGTAAGATACAAAAATCACTTAAAAACGCATCATTATCTCAAATATACTTAAATTTTACAAGCAATTAAAGTATTAGTAATTGACCAAAATAGGATGTGGCATCTAATTAGGAATTTAAATTCGTATATTAAAGGGTTAATATGTTATACATGAATATTCTATGAATAACTTTTTTTAATCATCATTTTATCAAGGCACTTTTAACCAAAGTCTATTAAAAATTTAGATGCCCTTGAAATTATAAAGTTTTTCCGTAGAATTTAATTAAAAAAAATGAAGAAGAAAGTAGAAAATAAACGTTCCCCGATTACATAATTATAATAATAAATGTTGAATCTGAAAAATTTAGTTAGTAACTTATTTAACAAATTTAGTGCATACTTGGATAAGATCTTTAAGTATAATTAAAAAGCTACCATATCATATATACATATTTTTGATGTCAATTACAGTCGATAATATTTCATTAGTGAAATAATTGTTGCCTAATACATGAGATCTCAAAAATAGATATTTTACTACTAAATAAAATAAAATTAAAATTATACAGTTTACTTACTCGTGATTTATAGTGAATTCACATACTTTGGCTACGGCAAAGTAACTTTTATTAGCATTGCATATTGTAAAGGAATGCCGAATGAAAAAAATGTGTTTCCTTGAAGTTGGTTAACCAGATTTTAGTCAGAGAAGATTTATAACCAAATAAGTGAAATGAAATCACAATCAATTATTAATGAAGTAACAACTGGATGAATAAAATGGCGATTCTTTTCCAAACTATTAATCGAATTCTGGATCAGGGAAAGCAGCTCTATAGCCCTATTCATGCCTAATATAAATGTTTGTATTTTCGTAATAGTTTCACTGACAGGTGATCGAAATAGTTGATGGAAACAAATTTCTTTTCATAAACCATTATAAAATCTTAGCCGAAAGACAAAGAACACTAGGTAAAAATGCGATGCCATTCACTTGTCACATTATCGTTATATAGCCAAAAGTAGTGCATATTATAAGCTAAATGAACGATAATTGAATGAGATGGACTTAACATCATCGACATCCATCCCATTGAGTTTGTTGTGGGCCGACTAAATATTATCGGAAAAATATGATATCTTATTGATTTGCTAAGCCTATCGATTATTTTGCCAAATGTAGTCAAATCGTTACTTGGATATTTCGATTGTTTACAGTATATTAATTTTAAGATGGTTTTCAAATTATCATATTCATTAATGGCCAGCTCTCCACAACCGTCCTGAATGGTGAAGACTTTTGCCGATGAAACTCTTACTCTCTCGCCGAAGAGAGGAGGAGGCAATTGCCTCCTTCTAACGCCGCTACTGATGGTTTTAATGCAACTTCAACTGAGAAACTACTGATTTACTAATATGTTGTATGAAAATGGCATGCCAAGAATAATAAACTGTAACTTATTTGAGATATTTCTTAGCTTGTTTCAGATTACCGAAAATGAACAATAAAAAGTTCCAGATGATCATTTGTTCAAAATCTCAAACCAACTGGATTTGCTACTACCTAAATTCAAGGAATCGTATATTTCCAAAGAATTAGTTTGTATCGATGAGAGTAATGTTTGATTTCGTGACTGAATACATTACATACTAAACATACCCAATATGAGGCACGAGCACTGAAATCAAAATGTATAAGCTTTGTGTTAACGGTGGTTATACTTGGTCTTTTAAACAAGATGGGATATCGTCATTAAAAGTCTTTAAAAACTGCTTTAAAAAATGGTCCTTATATAAGGTACTTAAAAGTGCTTTTATTTTTATTTTTATCCAAGAGCTTATTTTTCTTTCTGGAGGGAGAAAACAACTTCAGGGTATTACAGAGCCACGTTAGATCTGCCCGATAATGTGACTGTAGAAGACTGTAATAGACTCTTTGTGGTGTCTGTCTTGACTTCGAAAGTCTGTAGGAAAAGTTTTATCTGAGTTTAGGGAACTACTGGTAATATGTAGAAAATATATTTATTTCATTTACTTAACTCTTTTCTTCCTTTTACTTGTTTAGCTGGGCAAAATATCATCTATTTTCAGAGATAATTTTAGGTATCTGAGCAAAATCACGTACATGAGTCTTTAAAAGGGACTTCAGCTCATCGTTATGTTCTTTGCTACGTTGGTTACGTTTGATAGAGCATTTGTTAGTTTATATTTCAACATTATTTAGTAAATCATCAATAATAGTTTATTTAAATATTTTTATTGCAAGAAATTTTGCGAAAAAGAAAAAAAAAGTTTAGAACTTTTTAAAAATTTGTCGAAAAAATGTATATTTAATTTACTGTGGATTTTCAAAAGTACGTAAACTGAAAAGTCCAGTGTTTTCAGAAATAAAAAGTAAAGCAAAATGATCATGGTTCTTCAAAGTTACTTGTAGGTAATTAGTTACTTTTGTTCAAGAAATCAAAAATAAATTAATGCCAATAAAATTTCCTTTTTTACTTTATCGTATACGAAGTACTCAAAGAAAAAGAATTGTTTTTATCAACATATTCGAGTTCGAGATTTTGTCCTATATCTACGATTCAGGTCTTCGAAAAACAATGCTACGAGTTAAACAGATGAAATTTGGAATGGCTTCTTTAACACCAAAATTGCAATTTCTATCAAATTTTGAATGAAATCCATTTATAGATTTTTTTTGTCTGTCTTTCCATCCGAGTGCAAGTAAAAACGATAATTTCAAAACATAAGGAGGCATATCACTAAAATTGGGCTCACATTTTTAGCATGTAAAGTGTAGATCACTATGAAATTATTTTTAAGCAAATTTTTCATGTCTATACGTGAGCATGCGTATAAATGCGATAACTAAAAAATGTACCAACTTAGATAAATGAAATTTGATAAGTAATCCTTTTATTAAAATTGTATCTGTGTGTCAAATTTTGGTTTCAACTGACTAACCAAACATTTTCTAACATGTTTACTTAGTTTTCTTTACTATACCGCGAAACACAAAACACTAATGTGCAAGATTTTGGAAATAAAAATCTGAGTGCTCTTGGCTTTCAGGGTAGCTGGTTTCACATATGTTGCAGAGTGTAGTAAGTCATTTTTTACAATGTATCAGAGTCATGACCCACTTTTGCCTTTTTATGCATCTGAAATACATAAGTTAGTAAAACAGTGATTGCATTTTTTTTTAAACATTGAAAGAAAAAAGACCCTGGTGAAGTTATTTCTTCTATAAACAGCTAATGCCAGTTAAATTTTTCTAATAATGCATCATTTTCTTCAACGGATAATGCAATGCAAGTGTTAAGTGAGGACAAATTATTGAAAAATTTACATTTCGCAAAAGAAATTATGATAAAGTGATGTGTTTTCCAAGCGTGAATTGTCAGTAGCTTGTTTTGAAACTGTCGGAATACACAATAAACTGTGCATCAGAAAAAATATTGTTTTAGAAGAGAAAACTATAAAAAAAAGTGATCAGTGTGATGTTGTTCATATGGAGTTTATAAATAATTGTCTAACCCTCTTATTTTGTGTCACGAATTTTAATATCAGAAAAATGAGATCGCATAAACTTATTTTTATCCTTTATTATAAATTTAGAAGCTTTGAAAATTATTTTCATTATTTCGTGTGAACAAGCATCTGGTGAAAGAGGTTTCACCACTGATAAATATATTGAAATGGAAAATTGGAATGAGATATCATATTTCATGATGTATTAAATGAGAATTACAATTTGTACGATTTCGACGTTAACACGAAAGTAACAATAAAAGTGATGAGAGTGCAATTCGAGCCGTGAGCGGTTATATTACCAATCCGACATTCTTGCATCTATATTAGATCAGTTTATTGGAAAGTTTGGGAAAATATGTTATAGTATATAATGAAATCAAATAAACATCACTTGTGATGCCATCTACAGGAACTTTTTGAAATAAAACAATGCCTTTTTTATTTTATTAATTTTTGGATTTCTTTTTGCATTAAAAATAAATATTTTTGAAAAATGCGTTTTACTTCAATATTTTTATTATGTCTAGTACTTTGTTCTTCTAATTATAATTTATTATTCAATTTTTTCTCTTATTTTTAACAAGGAAAGTTTTTTCTACAAAAGATCGATATGACTTTTTATGGTTTTAAATATAATCTTTTAAAGTTTCTTTTTAAAGTTAAACTAAATCAATATTTTCATTAACAAGAAACGAAAAAATGCGCAATGTTTATGTCAGACATTCATTTAGATTAAAGTTTATGTGTTAGAATTATGTTATGTTCTTTATGTAAATTAATGTATTTCATATAGAAAAGTGATTTATTCTGAATCAAATGATAAGTGTTTTTTTTCCTCACAGTTCCTTAAAATTTCTACTAATCTCAAAAACGATCCAATATTCAAACTTCTGGTGTTATGATCATTTTGATGCATAATTAAATTCAGCATGAATAAATGAAATCAGGAATGCAACAAAATAACGGAGGAAACAAATGCACAAATGCGTTTTAAAATATTTGCTTATGGAGAATATATATATATATATATATAATCTTTAGAAGTTTTGAGTATCAATGCACCATTTTTGTTTCGGAACATCTTTTTTCTGTTGTTGCTAATTAGGCGACTTGCTAGAAGGTTCATCTCTTTTAAAGTAGCATAAATTATACTTCAAGGTATACCTTGTCCTTTTGAAGTCTTTGTTAATATCCAATTATCTGCTTTCAAGAAATCCAAAATACCTTTCACTGAATTAAAATATCGCAGTGTTGCAGCCCAATATACTTTCATTGTTATGGCATCTTTTTCTTTTGAAACATTTTCGTATTCTTGATTTACACGTGTTTCTGTTTTTTGGTTTTTCAAGTGTGTCTATCTTTTCTTGCTGAGTTGCAGCATTTTCACAAACTATAGAATTAGATTCTACTAATAAATAGTAATACACTTTTTTACTTCCAAGTAAGTCCTTCCTCCGCAGAATGTGTTCCATCTGTAAATTTGGGTCCTGTAAGTAGACCAATAAATCTCCTTTATCTTCAGATTCTATATCGTTTTCTTACTATGCGTCATGAGTAAGAGAACTGGTCACTGATATTTCAGCTGTTAATAAAATTGATAAAAACCCTTTAGCACGTTCATTGGGAAGTTGCCTCTTCTTATGTAATGGCAGCCTCTTTTTCTGAAAGTTTATTTAACTACATTTATAATCAGGCAATTAATTTTTTTGGTGAGAGGCATATTTCCGCGAAGAACATTCTAAGCACATTCTCTAGGAGATCTTATAACGTTATTAGGGCATGTTTTAAAACTGAATTTTCGATTCAATTTCTGAAATTGTTTTTTAGATATTCTGATTATTGTTGCTTATTCTCTGATTCGTTAAAGTTTTCTGAGAATGATTTAAGATTAGCAAGAGAACGTTATATAGTTTAAAAGTGTTTGACAAATGCCTTCGCTTTGAAATTGTAATAATCATGAAACTCTACCATGCATGTAAGGACATAAAACATTGTAGGAAGGTAAATCTTTTATATTTGGACCTTCAAATTATCTAGTGTAAAAATATCTCTTTAGTTTAGCTTGTTTAGTTTAACTATATTTAGTTATTTTAAAGCAAAACTAGGGCTATTTTGGGACGGACCCCGTCCAAAGTGGTAATTTTGAACCACTGTCAGATGACAAGGACGACATTTGAGCCGGCACCCCCTCTACAAACTTCCACGCTACGCCAGAGGGAGGATGCTTGGCCCCGACGGATCTAACGTGCACCAGGCCTGCTTATGCGATGGTTCTTCGGTGGCATCGAATCTCGAAGTTGAAACCCTCCGATACCGTAGCAGAGACCTTACCACCAAGCCATCGTGGCCCTGTTTAATATATCGCATTTGGTCAAAAATTCTAAGAATTTCTTTTCTCAAACCTTTTTATGTAAATATAGGGAAACGTGTCAATATCACTGTCAACACGCTTTAGTTTAGTTTAGTTATAATGACCTCCCGTTTTAAAGCAACACTGGGGATATTTTGGGACGGACCTCGCAATTTTGAACCGCGGTCAGATGACGAGGACGACATCTGAACTGGTACCCCCTCTCCAAACTTCCACACCACACTAGAGCGAGGATGATTGGTCCCGACGGATTTAACGTGCACCACACTGTCAACACGCAGCAAAAGGTATTATAAAGTAATTCACCATCGTTCCAGTCGATTTGATAAAGATATTTAGTAATACAGGAGCTTTTGTTCGTTTCCATCAGATTTAAAAAAAACGGGAGGGGAGGTGATTTTAAACGCCTTCTTTTGAATAATGTATCGCTATTCACAGAATACACTGTATTTACTTTTACGACGAAATGACTCGGAGAGAGTTAAAATCTTTCAAAATTTAAAATTGCATATGTCAGGGTATATGTAGCTTGAAATAAATAAAAAAACATATATATAGAGATGGATTCTTAACATTCTTTAAAAAATAACAACGACAACAATTAAGGTCTCCTTTTCATTTGGAAATACTTTATAAAATCTTGTATGTGAAATTTTCATCCATTCAAACAAACAAAAAAGAAAAGAAAAAAAAAAAAAAAAAACCTGCTTAAAATCGAATTTGTATTTTGACTTGAATATTGGCATAATGATGTAGATGTCTGGTTCCTCTTTAAGTTGAAATTTATTCTATGAAGCACTGAATTGAAATATAAATAAAACGAAAAAACGCGTAGTAGCTTGCTACATACACTCAAACTAATTTTAAAATTATTATTTAGCATAAAATTCTATTATTGTCACAATTTATCTCATACAAACACGAAATGTGGTTGTTATGAGAATTAAACATTTTGTATCTCTCAAATATAAATATATAGACATTCTTCTCATAAACGTAGTGTAAATAATAATGTAACTGTCATAAAATTTGGCGCCGAGATTTTGATTAATCTTCATGATTAAGAATCTAGAAAACCATTTATGGAATTATGGGCCCAATTTAAAAGATTTACAAATTTGGAGGGGGGTTCGTATATGAATTTACTCCGTAATTGTGATTTTCTATGTTATTTTGGATAATGGGAGGCTTATATATCTGTCCATGTGTAAACATGTGAAGACGATAATTCAAAAATCTCAAAAGCTAGATAAAAGCTGTATGGCATATGATTTTATTACTAGAATTACATGTCTGTTTTATATTTAAAAACAAATTTACCAATGTATGACAGTACCGATCTATTCTACTGCATGCTTATGAACTCGATTACTTCAAGCGAAACAAGCTAGAGAGATTAATTTTAGTAAATATTTGCACCAAAATTGCAAGTCTGCTTCTAATTTTAGTCCAAATCTGTCAGAGTGTCCTTGTGAATACGAATATATCTCAAAACATTTAAATTATAAAAAGGAAATTGGTATATGATCCTGAAACAAAATTGCAGAACTGCATACAATTTAGAAGAAACTGTGTCAACGGAATACCCAAAATAAATAATCGATTAATTTCAGTTTATTACGAAAATATACTGTATTATGTAAAGTATGAGAGAAAGAGGATTGGGGGAATATTCCCACTGCCTTATATAGCCATGCCAGCTTTTGGAACAAAAGGGTTTGGTTTGCTTTTGTTTTATAATACATTAAATACATCCGTACTAGTCCCGACTATCTTGTTCTAGAAGATTATTGACTCTATTCAGTAAAAGGAAAGAAGATTTAAAACAAATCAAGATAAATTGAAATTGGCGTCAAATAGAAAATTTAATCAAGCACTAAAATAGGCTGAACCGTCGTCAGATGAGTTGTCGCAATAGCTTGTTTGTGGAAATAGCTGTTCGTATCCTCGAAAACTATTATCTTTCAAAAATGTGTTTTTTACAATATCTTAAAATTTAAAAAAAATTGCCTTTGAATGATATCAATTTTATTTCCGTAGACTTTTTTATTTATTTTTTTAATAATTTTTAAATTTAATTTCATGTACATTCTGCAACAATGTTTTTCTAATGCTGTGATATAATTAAAATTCATCCTTCAAAAAAATTGACCGTATCAAAAAATTTCTTCATAGGCGTATTTACTTATGTTAACCCAGATTTTAAAATAGAAAAATAAAAATATAAACTAAAAAACTATATGTTCAGAGAGGCTTTGTAATTTATACGGTTTTATTGATCTATAATATATATTCCTTTTTACAACTCTTTTATGAATATTATTTTAAAAAATTGATTATAAGAAATAACATTCACGTTTAGAACCGTAATCTATTAGTTACATATTTTTTTTTTTTTTTTTGAGATTGGAGGTAACTGGCGTAAAAAAGCAGACATCCAGTTCTCCAATATCAAAATTAATTGAACGACGAATTTCCAATTTTTGAAACAGCAAGTTCATCTTAATTATTAGTATCTGTGATTCAGCCACTTCTTTCAGGAATTCATTCTATTCATTCATTCTCTCCTATTCATTCACGAATTTTTTTCACTTATAGCTTCCATTTATGTGGGACAATTTAAAATGAAATCTTATTGTTTTACATTCTTTCTTGTCTAATCTGTCGGATATTTGGTATATGGTATTCTTTGAAGATGTGGTGAAATTATTTACGAATTAATTAAGAAACTTACCTTTTCTGTTGTTTATAAATAACGTAATTTTATTATTTTTCAAAATAGTTTTTAGTTAAACTCAATTCATTGCAGACTATAGAACTCAAATTATGATTTATATCATACCTATTAGTCTAATTTTCTTGTTTTAATCCTTTCATATTTAGTTGGCCAAACATAAAAGATTTTAGTTATATCTATGAACGTTTGTTTTCTTGTATCTAACTTGGTTGATAAGTATAGATTTATTAAGTAAATTGATAAAAGCATTTACAAATTTATTAAAAAATATATTGTGTTGAAGGTTTTGTTAAAAGGATATGAATTGTTATGAGCATTCCAGCCTCGCCTTTTAAACAAAGAATAGATTGATATATTTAAGAGATTCAGTTAGGAGGTTACACTAGGTCACCGTGAAGTATAACACTCGCAGAACCACTGGCTCACGGACATCATATTTAATTCAGGGTAAACCTTTTATCAGCAAACGGTCGCTGGAGACAGTCTTTATTATTTCTTGAAATGAAATTGACGCATTTTGTGGTGAAGTTAATTTAAAATTAGTACCTGAATAAGAGGAATGTTAGTATTTTTAAATGTGA
>JAPMOR010010214.1:1162630-1178030 GCA_026543865.1 Argiope aurantia | reverse complement strand
TAAAATTAGTACCTGAATAAGAGGAATGTTAGTATTTTTAAATGTGATTTCAAATGGGTAGATTTTTTTAACCATACGATATTTGTTCTGTGAGATCGATTGGAGTTTTTTAGGTGCTTTTAATTACAAAAATTATGAAGTTTTTAGCTTTTATAATTGTTTAAACGATGTTTTAAGCCATACCATTCCCTTTAAAATAACTTGTTATTGGAAAAGGAGGAGAGGATTTTAGGAGATTGTTAAAAAGAAAGTCATGGCCTAAAAATAAGCTCTAAGAGATGAAAATCCTGATACAACCTATCTTTAAATCTTAAGATCTACTATTAAGTATAACATCCAAAAGGGTTAACGATAGATATCTGCGGTTTACAGAAAATAACCTAATTTCAGATCCTAAATAATTCTGGCCTAATTAAAAAAAACAATTTTGCATAACAGGTTACATAAAAAAGACATGGGTTATCGAAATGATGATGATATCTAATATATTTTTCTGACTATTTTAACTCTATTTTCTAGCCTAGCACAGACTAAGATAGAAATTATGAGTACAAAGGCAACTGCATCGATCTCATTAAAAATCAGCATTATCTGTAATGTGGTTCTTACATTCTGTGATGTGGTCTTATTTATGCAAGCGGACACTTAATGTTTATATAAATAATGCTGTTTCTCATGCGTTTTCAAGCATTTCCGGTGAACCTTTTTTCTTTGTTTTATTTATTGATGATTTTCCTTGTGTTTTAAAACACTCTGAATATCTTTTATTTTCTGATGATTTGAAATTGTTTAGGATAATACCTTCCAATTTAGATGCTGTACTTTTGCAGAGAGATCTTAGTTATATGTTTAAGTGGTGCACTGACAAGTTACTTTTGAACATTGAAATATGTACTATTCTTACTATACGTACTATTATATGTACAAGGGGTGTTCAAATGAAAAGTTACGAAACGACATTGTGGGTATAAATGAAGACTTTATTCAAAGTATACGTCATAGGCCTGAGCACAACGATCCCATTGATTAACGAGCCGAAGGATTCCTTGTTCCCAGAATTCCTGGGGTCGTGACGAGACCCAATCTTACACAACGTCATTGAGTTCGCCGTTCGATTTGAATCGCTTCCTTTTCAGATGTTTTTTCAGAACCATTAACTCCGATGTGTACTGTGAGACAGTTCGAAGACTACGCAGGTTCATCAAAAACAAAAGACCGGGGCTACTCACGGAGGGTGTGGTTCTGGTAACGAGCGTCCACACGTCTCCAGGGTCATACATGCAGAACTGGCCAAGTTCAAGTGGGAACAGCTCGACCATCCATCCTACAACCCGGACATGTCGCCATGCGATTTTCATGTGTTTAGTCCCCTGAAAAAACATCTGAAAGGGAAGCGCTTCAACTCGGACGGCGAACTCAAGGTGAAGGACTGGGTCTTATCACGGGTCACAGGAATTCTGGGAACAAGGAATCTTTCGGCTCGTTAATCAACGGGATCGTTGTGCTCAGGCCTATGATGTATACTTTGAATAAAGTCTTCATTTATACCCACAATGTCCTTTCGTACCTTTTCATTTGAACAACCCTTGTATTATCGTCTCTCAGGCTATCGTAGGTTGCGAATTCTGAAGTGCAAAACTAGGGAATTTTTCGGTGAACTTGTTTCGTTGGTTTTATGCTACATTCATGGCCGGAATATTGCTGTGGTGTCTAGAATCTTGATAACAGAAATAAAACTGAAACTATCAAATGGATTGAAACTAGCTTCTTCTTGCGATATATATGTGTTCTGTCTTCTTGCGATATATATAATGAAGAAACAGTTTTTACTTGCAGGTTATATCATTTTCACGTCTATTTGATATCTTTAACATATCTAATTTATGTTCAAGATGCAATTTCAGTTGTGTTCTATTCTTCTACGAAGTCATTAATACATCATGAATTTAACTAATTGAAATGATATTCTGAGTACCATATATTTTGTTGTGACTGCCAGAACTTTGAAAAGCAGAAGCTAACATCAAAATGTGTTTGGGGGGCTGAACTAATTAAAAAAATTCTCTTTAGGCAAATTTTATAGAATTTTTAGCAAGTTTTCTAATAAACTTGACATTTTCCATATGCCTCCTGGTATCTTAAAATTTAATTGTTTGCAAATTTTAAATTTATGATGTATTTTCTTCTATCTTTTAACGGAACTTGATTTTATTTTCTTAATTTGTCATTTCTTGTTTTTAAGATTAAATGACAGAATTTTTTTATACATTCAATGTGTTTTTAACAATTTTGTGATCCAGTGTCTCAATTTATTAATTCTTTGTTTTTTTTAAAATTTTAAGCCTTTTAAATCTTAATGTTTTTTTATGTTATTAAGATGACTGTTTAAAATTTCTAAGATCCTGCTGTACCCTTTGGTGTTTGTGTGTATTGGTTTGCTCTACTTTTTAAAACTGTTTATTCCTTCATAATTTTTTTAATTTAGTGATTAGATCTTTTATATCCTCATCATATTTTTAATGCTTTGAGGACGACTGTATACAGCCTTTAATTTTCTAATAGTTTTTTTATAAATATTTTTAATATTAATTGATTACGCTTTTTGTTCTTTATGTGTTTGATGTTCATTTATTTCTGCACTCTGTAACTGGTGTTTTCTCTGTAGTTTGCTTTTCTTTAAATTAAATATATATGGATCTTGGTGGCCTGGTGGAAAGGTCTCGGCTTCGGAACCGGAGGACTTCCTGCTCGAGACCCGATTACATCGAAGAACCGCCGTGTAAGCGGGAATGGTGCACACCAAAGTCAAACGTCCTCCCGGTAGTGTGGTGTGGAAGCTGGGAGAGGTGGTACCAGCTCAGGTGTCGTCCTCGTCATCTGACAGCGGTTCAAAATTACAGGGTCCATCCTAAAATAGCTCTAGTGTTGCCTTAAAACGGGACGTTAATATAACTAAACTAATCTTTAAATATATAAATTCTTGCTCTTTGTGCAAATGATACTTATTTAAAAAATTCCTCTCTGAAATTAACAAACACTTTCAAAATGAAATTTTCATCTGATTCTTTTTCCATTCCGCAATGATATTAAGAACTTCGTTGCTTATAATTATGAAAAAATCCATCTAAGACCTTCCAGTCATGGTTTGATTCGCTATATTTGCCTTCTTACTTTGCTATCTTTTCTAAGCCATTATTCTATATTGTACAGTATTTTGACATTTCTTGATTTCGACAGATGAAAAAAATGATTATGTTCATAGTTATCAGAAGTTACAGACTGATTTTTTGGAAACAAACCTATAGCTGTTTTCGCTTTCCCTGTTCTTTGTTTACACACCACATGAACACATAGAAATCTCATCCACGAGGAGTTTTAACGTGCTCCAGGTAGACAAAATCAACAGATATATAGTGAAATCGATATTCATAGTTGCGATTTACCCATATCGGTCTCATACAGATATATAATTTCAGAAAGAAAATGTCTAATAAAAAACGAAACTGTTATAAGCCATGTTTTTTCCAATGCTCTTGATAGCAACTGTTATGCAGAAAAATCCTATATGTTTGTCACAATTTGTTATAATTAATTTTTATTGGAGATATTATCGATTTTCTAATCAATTTTGAAGAAATGTTATTCGGGGACCTCACTGTTGCTTCATTTTTTCTCATTAAAATCTTTTTTTTTAAATATGCATTTGAGTAATGGCTATAAGGTGATCTCGGGGAAAAAAGAATTTATAGATGTTATCTTTAGATCTTGAGACTTGATCTGCCACGAAACAGCTTTTCTCTCTAATTATTCTTGCAGAAGTTCAAAACTTTTATACTTCTGTACAATATTTTTGAAATTTTAATTAAAAAAATATTTTCTACCGAAAAGTATTATGCAGTATTCGTGAAAGTATTATGCAGTAATTATATAATGCAATGGAATTTATATTACTTCTTAACCATGTCAACATAAAAATAAAGTATTTTTAATATTTTACCTTATAATATATTTCAATGAGTCATTTATAGTAATAGACAGGTTGTGTAAATTAGAAAAAAAAAAAATGAATCTCTTAGAGAAATATTTCCGGAGATGTGAGTATTTCATAAACTATATTCATTTATAGGACAATAAACAGAAACAGTTTGCATAGAGTCAAAAATTTCTTATACTAGGAGGATACGGCTTATTTTTAAACGATTCAATAAAAGAAGAAAGAGTGAAGGGAGAAAAATCCTTTTCCCCGTTTATCTCGCATCCGTTTATTATCCTCCGTAAGAGCGAAATGGAATTGTTTCGGGAGAGTATTGAGGCAAACAGTAGTGTTAGTGTCTTTCTCCGCCAGATGGCAGTAAAGATTCGTTTTTCCAGGATATTGATTTTCCAGAGATGCTGTATCATAAATAAAAGGGAAGAGGAGAGAATAACCCACTGAATCCGGACTCATATGCATCGGGAGGGATGCTCCGGCATCTGTTGAACATTCCTTCGCATCTGGATTCTTCGCTTTCCCCTCCTAGAATATTTCTTCTGCAAAAACGGAGGGGGGCAGCGCATTTCTGACCAGAAGTGCAGCGACTTGAGGTGAAAAACACCTTTAGACGTCATTCTTTTTTTTTGACCTCCTCTTCAGTGTATCGATAATGGCGGCCACCTCTGAAGAAGGGGATGAATCCGAATTCCCTCCCGTGATTGAACTTAATGTTGGTGGTGTGTTTTATACCACGTCTCATGCCACCTTGACGAAAGAATCCAACTCTTTGCTGGCGCAATTATTCGGCGGGCCCCTCTCAGCAGGTCCCTATCGAGACTCTAAAGGGAAATTTTTTGTGGATAGGGATGGAGTTCTATTCCGGTACATCCTGGATTACCTCCGGGATCAGAGAATCGTCCTGCCCGAGAATTTCCATGAAAGACTGAGACTCCGGCACGAAGCCGAATATTTTAACCTTCCAGGTCTCATTGCCAAGCTGGATTCGATCCCAGCTGCCAATTCTCCTGCTTCGCTAATTGCAAATGCATTTCATACTTCCCTGCCAGGAGCTCCTACGGGCCCTCCGGGGTATATTATCATTGGATACCGAGGTACCTTCGCTTTTGGTCGAGATGGTTTAGCAGATGTTAAATTCCGTAAGCTGACTCGCATCTTAGTGAGCGGTCGAGTGAATCTTTGTCGAGAGGTGTTTGGAGAGACCTTGAATGAAAGTCGGGATCCAGACCGTGGTAGCGACTGCCGATATTCTGCGAGGTTCTTCCTCAAGCACAATTTCTTGGAGCAGGCTTTTGACAATTTGCAGGAAGCTGGGTTCAGATGCGTTGCTGCAGCAGGTTCTGGAACCTCCTGTGGCGGAGTCGGTGAGCCCATGAAACCTGGTATGGATAGTGAAGAAAATAGATGGAACCATTATAATGAGTTTATTTTCACAAGACCCTAAACAAGCACTCAAAACTGTTTTGTTATATTTAAGGAAAACAAAAATGAACTATAGATTGTACACCGACACTTCATGATCCAAAAGTTCTTTCCTAAATTCCATTTTGACAACTGTGTGTAAATATATCGTTTGTACTGTCTAGTGTTCGCCCTGTTTGATCATGTGGAAATTTGGTTTGATGAAAATTTTGTTTTTGACTCTTCCAGTGCTTCAAATGACTTCTCACTCTTCAGCTACTCGAAAGTAGTTTCACATGCAGAACTTTTTAAAAGATTTAAACTGAAATATTTGTGTGCGCACATCAAAAGGATGAAGACAAAACAGTCTGAAATATTCGTGAGGCACTGACAACTATCTTGCAAGTTGGGTCTTAAATGGCAATTTTTTGAGAATATCAAATCTTGTTTATCATTTCAATTATGATACATAAGGTATGTGTTTATATTACATGTTCTTTATAAAAGTTAATGCTTTAATTAATAACCATAAGAACTTAAAGTAGTGCTTTCCCCTTGCAAAACATTAGCATTTGAGACTATAATTGTAAGTGAAATTCAAACTTAAGTACAAACTGCATGTTATCAGAAGTAGAACTATAACATAATCACAGCTTGTACGAAAAATTATGCTAAATTGCATACATCTAAGGAATTTTTTTCTGAGAAAATGAATATTAGGGGATGATGTTTTGCGGAATTCACTTTATTATGTATGAACTGAATCAGTTATGCATAATTAATTTTGAACATATCATTTTTTATTAGTGTTTAGAATGATTTGGAATAGCTAAGATTTTGACAGCAGTGAAAATCGAAGACTTGAGAGATGACGGTTTTACAACTATGTAAAGATAAAACTGTCTTTCAATATTTAAGATTGATGTTTTTAACACATAATTGATCATAATGTTCTTAGTATCACATGTACAATTGTACGTGTCAATAGTAGCAAGTAAGCAATGTTTATATTTGCTTATTTTTAAATGTACATGTCTTTCTTGTCTGAGAGTGGCGAACACTGGTTCAAATTCTTTTCAGTTTCAAAAATATGTTGCTGTTTTTATAAAAGTGAGTATATTAGTTGCTATTTAAATGATTTTTGAGACCCAGTTTTTCTTTTTCTTTTTTCACTCGCAAGAAGGGGTGACTTAGTTCCGAATTCACAGAATTTTCTAAATGTAACTATTTCAAATTTTTTCTATGACTTTTACATGATTGTAGTATGTCCGTTTACTACTGCATGTGGAAAATGCTTCAATTGAAAAGAAAAGGGATACTTTTAAAAATTTATCCAAGAGAAAATTTTATTAAATTTATTCAAAGAGCATTTTGAAAGATATGATATAGATAAGATTATTCGGTATGAAAAGACTTTCAAGGTTTAATGTATTTAAGACTTCAAATTCTATTTCTGACTCACAATTTGTAGTTTATTTTTAAAAAAATGTATTTCCAAAATTAAAGTTTGCTCAAATTCTTACGAAATGATTGTTTTTGGATAATTTTTGATTCATTATTGATCACGTGAAGAATTCAAAGTAAAATGACGGGTTTACACTAATGAAATTTTATTACTTAAAGGAACAAATGTATTTTTATACATCAGAATGTTTCTCTTTATACTTGAGTCACCCCATTTTGCAGCAGAAACTCTTTGATGTTTATAATAAAGTAGCGTATTCATAAAGAATTTTTTCTTATTCAAAGTGTGATTTATGCATATATATGTAAAATAATATGTATATGCACATTTAAAGACTTTGTCTTTACTTTTTGAGAAACTGATCTCTATGTGATACTGGATAACTTATTGAGGTTGCGACCTATGGTAGCGTGTAATGCTCATATAGCCACATTAGTGAATATACTTTGATTTAGAAATTTTTTAAAAAAGAAGAAACCACTTTGATTCGTTTTAATAAATGTAATTTGGTTTTACTGTATCTCAAATTTTCTTAAGAATTATAATACATCACTGCCCTAAATGAATTGAAGAAACCAAATTATTTAATGGAATACAGAAATTTTAAACATTTTCCATCGCTTAATATGATGCTTGATTGAAAAACTGATGAATAATGAAGCAATACATAATAACTCTTTCAAATTGAAATTTTGTACTTTTTTTTAATTTACTAATAATTTTAGTAAATTTAAAACTAACTTTATTATTAACTTTTTTTATAATACTTTATTTTACTAATAACAATACAACTAAATTAAGCATTGGATCAAATTTTGTGCTTAAATTTGCACAAAATGCATTTTGCATTTGAATCTATATTTTAGTGTTTTCTATAAATAATAAACACATAATGTGAAAGATACATTTAAAAACAAATGTGTCATGCAGATGAATTCTAGATTTAAATTTGTTCATTTTGTTGAAGAGAAAAAAAAGTAGAAGGATAATAATCTAATGTTGAAATAAACCTCTCAAATAGAATAAACTATTCAGCCTTGATCTGTATAAACGTTTTGGAATCAATCTGTTATGCGAGTAGAATTTTTATGCATCACAGGTTTTTTTTTTATATAAATAAATTTTATTTTTTTAAATAAAAAATGAAAATAAAAAATATTTTACAAATTCTCCTTCTTTGTAGGAACTTTAAGTGATTTTATGCTGCATATTTTTCCTGCAAATTGAATAATAAAACTACTGAGAATAGTAACATAATGTATTATAGTTGCAAATTTTTCGGAACTATCTGTCATTATTTAAATTCTGGACAGTTTCGTTATGTGACTTTCATAGACATATTAATAAAATGTGCAAGTTTAACTTATATTATTTGAATTTATGTTATCACAACAATTTATTTGCAATAACACTGTAAATACGTGGTGTTGGTTAATAGTGGTGCGACAGTCGCATATAAAAAATATTTTTTTACATTACTTACCTTAAATCTTTTAAAAACCTTGAATTTATTTAAAATTCTCCAAAATCAAAATCATTGATTATGCCATTGCTTGTATATAATTTTACATAATTTCCATATACAAAAAAAGTGATATTTAAAATTAATTAAAATTACAAAATGAAGTAAATTATTATGAATCAAAGAAATTAAGCTGATATTTCAATTGACAAACATATGAGAATTAATTTCAATAGTCTTTAATCATTGAATTCAAACAAATTAAGATGTATTCCACAAAATTTATTCAGTAACCGATCTGATTCCGATTTACAATTTAATCTGATTTCACTTCTTTTTCGTTAATAAGAAATATTATATCTACCTTCTACAAAACTCACAAATTTTTTATGAAGCCTTTTCATATGTCAGGGATAGGAGGAAATGTTTGAAAGAAAGGAATTTTAAGATTAATTAAAACACCAAATACTTCTTAATTAATAATTTTTGTGCAAAATAGAAGTAACAGTTAGTCTCGTGTATCAAAAAATATGTTTTAAATTTTACCTGTACATAGTTAAGTTTCTTTATTTTCATGAGTAAACTCAAATATAGATTCTCTGTTTAGCATCTGTGAATCTTTTTTTATTGTTGCTTATTTCTTAATAAATTTTAGAAGTTCACTTTTAATGACACTTCCCATTTGTGAATCTTTTTTTTGTTTTGTTTATTTCTTGATAAATTTTAGAAGTTCACTTTTAATGACTCTTAGTTTGAAAAATGTATAATAATTTTTCTAATTACACTGAAAATTTAGAAATGAATTAATTTCGAAAGGAAAAGAGTTTAAAAAATTGAGATGACGTTAATTTCCATATTGTTAATTTTCCTTCTCAAACTTTACAGGTATCTTGTAATTACTATTTATTCTTGTATTTACTATTAATTTTTGCATTATTATTCTAGTAATATTGGTTCTTGTATAATTATTGTATTAATATTAATTCTTGCGTTTACTATTCAAATAAAGTAGAGCGCAACGTTTCTTCTTGTTTGTAGTCTATATATTTCTCCGATTCATTTATTTCAAACCACTTAACTTGAAATTATTAATTACGTTTCCTACTTATGATAAACTGTTTTCCATAGTAAAAAAATAAAGAAAACGTAAAACTGTACTTATCTGTTTGTCAAATTTTATTGCACCTTATGTAAAAGAGTATTGCACCCTATGTATGCTTAGAGAAAGTTTTTGCACAAATAATTTTTTGTATATCTTGCTTGTTTTGATCAGAATTTTCCAAATTTGTTTTAATTCAAGTTTTGGGCTTCCATTTCAAACGGAAAGAAATTATTTGGCTTGATTACAAAGAAGTAAGTCTGTATTTAGCTTTTTTTAATATATGCCATTTGATTGCGTTTCTTTGCAAACAATTTAAAATTTAATTTACATTAACTTAATGCATTTGAAGACATTTTTTCTTTTATTCGATTAAAACGTATTTAAACCGAGATGATCGATTCTTTTGGTTACAATGAATCTCTTTTCATTTTTTATTTATAGTTTATTACTGAGACGTTTAATTTGAAACCCATTCACCCTATAGCCTTGTCACCTTTCTTTAAAAATAATAAGATCTAAAAGGCTTTTTTAATTTATTTTACTGAAAAGATTAAAAAGCCATGTATTTCAACAGAACAAAAACATAGCACAATATTCCTGATCACGTACAATATTGTGTAAAATTAAAATTGTCAAAAATTGAATAATATGTTATGGAATTTTGAGTATTGATTTAAGCCAAAAGTTATATGTTGAAGTTGAGTTGAAAGTTATATGTTAGAATAATACGTTAAATAAAATATCCTCTATATGTATTTAAGCATTTTCATTAAGAGAATAGCAGGATAGGAAAATGTTGAATTTAGGTTTGGGTTAATCTTATCTATGGAAACGATGCGAAATATTTAAGTGAACAATGAGTTATAAATTTTTTCTCGGAAATAGGAGATATTTTGAAATTGATTCAATATTTTTTAGAATTGGAATAAAATCTTATAATTAATTATTAAAACATTATTAATTACTAAAGGTCCCCCCCCCCATATCCTCCCACTAAAAATCCAAGTGTTTTTTATCTTTTATAAATAAGCTAATTTTTCGTGTTTTTGAAAGTTTATGAGAAAATTGAAAGAACTATTGAGCCATCCTGAAAAAATTATAATATAGATATTATATAATAAAAAGATTAAAATGGTTTTACTTCCCTATTGACTGAAATATTGGGAAAAATTTTTTAATATAAGGGGTATCAAACATAGATTCGGAGGAGAAAAGTAAGAGGCTCCCATAAGATTTACGTCCCATTACGTGGTAAGATTTACGTCCCATTTCGAAGCTACTGTAAGGTTATTTTGGGTCTGCCGTTTTAAATAGTGGTACAGAAATGTACCAGATTGATTGGTGGTATATTATAAGTAACACCAGGTTTGAAAGGATAAAATCAACTAAATGTTTTTTAAAAGAAGTTATAATCATACATTCTGAAACATAAGTTCTTCAACTTCTGAAATAATTAAATAATGTACAATAGCTATAAATGAATTTAAAAATAGATTTCAGTATGAGATAAACATTTCAAAATCAGTTTCAGTATAAGTTTAAGGAATAATATTCCGGGTTTCATTTCTAAAAATTTTCAGCTGTTTTCAGTTAAAATCAGGATTTTTCTTGTTAAAGGACACATTATTACGATTCATGTCATATTTAGACAGATTTTATATGTCTTGAACTACAAATTCATTTTCTTGATGTCCTTTCTGAATTTTACAGCATAATTCGAAATTTTTTAAAATTTATAATCGATTCTATTCTTATTAAAAATTTAACTTCTTTATGGCAAAACTTTTTCTAATTCAGACAGAATGTTAAAATTGTATTAAAATATTTAAAAAATACCATCAAATTTATTTCCTTCTTTTACGTATATATTGAATTTCAGTTGGGTTCTTTTTAATAAATCTAAAATTATTGCCATCTTTTATTTGTGAGACGGCATGTTTAGTTCTTCATTCAACTTTTGTAAAATTTCCCAGAATACTGTGAAGCTATATTAAGTTGTATTATAAAATATATTTCAAAAGAATATATTGTATATCTATACATCAAACGAATATATTATATATTAAATCATTAAAAAGTTACTGGGTTATGTCAAAGCATATGTTAAATCTTGTATTCATGTGCTATTTGTGGGAAAAAGAACTGTTACCTGATGTTATTTGCTATTACTTTTGTTAATACTGATAACGGAATTCACTAATGTGGCTTTTATATTTTTCCTTTTTATAGAATAAGTTGCCCAGTGTATTACATACGGATCAGTAAAGAGTAAAACACAGCCAATGGCTTGTGTATTTGTGTAAAAAATAAACTGTTGTCCTATTCAAATGTATCTTTACACAGAATTCACAGAACTTTCGTGAATTTTTACATCATTTCTCTGACTATCTCTGTGTTTGAATTTTTCATGAAGAGCCAATTTTGAAAAATAAATCTATCGAGAACAGTGAATTCATGAATGGATTTTAACATCTGATCTATTCGCTGTTGATTTTGATATTGATTTATGAAAGAGTTATTGTTGAAGAAAGAAATAACTAAATATAGCAATAAAAGATTGTTGATGTATTCGTCAAAATTGTTAAAGTATTTGTTATTATGCTTCATGTCTTGCAGGGAATATTTAATAAAATTTTAAAAGCCATCCAGAGAAACCAAAAAACTAAAGATTCACATTTTGGAGAGAAGAAAAGAAATTTGCTCTTGGTAAAACAAGAATATGAAAAATATTTATAAGCCAAGAATGAATAAATTATCTATGCGTTACTGCCTATTGGCTAAAATGAAGTTCCGTGCTGATCTTTTTGTTAAAAATTAAATTAAAAAAGTTCTAATCTTCGTATTTACTAACAGAGCAATCTTGTTCCTATTCAAATTTGTGTTTTTATATGAAGTAAAGCAGAGTATTTATTCTCTTAAAGAGAAAATTCAAGAAGATAAAGAAGTTAAAAAAAGGCTGCATTTTCTAATGTCTTTTTCATGAGCTTCAAGTAAATTGGGAAATGATAAAAATATATTTTGAAACTTTTAAAACAATTATTAAAAACTTAATGTTTTGGAAGCATGAGAATGTTTGTGATAATTATGGTGTTGGGTGTGAGGATTTCAAGTTTTTAATGTATTAATTGTATTTCATCATAGAGAAAAAATGTGTTGTAAGTGGTAAATTAGAAATAAGTTTATTGGAAAAGATGTTTTTTTTAAATTTTTTGCAGTAATTATAGGCTTTTTTTTACACGAATATTCATTTATGTATGTGTATCTAGAACATTTTTAAAGAATCTGCTTAGGAGTTTACTTGTTACATCAAGCATGTCAAAATTTAAATGTATTAAAATTTTTATTAGTACTGTATTTATACCATTATTTATTCCATATTTATTGGATGACTTTGCGTTGGGATATGCATTTTATGATATACCACTATATCATTTTTTTTTGTGAAAAGAAAAATCAAAATAATTCAGGCATTTGAGAAAGTTTAAAGATTGTATTTTATATTTGTTGATTATTAGTAGATTTTAAACTTTCTAATTCCTTCCTGGTAATAGTTATTCTGAATAAAAATGTGGTTATCAAACATTTTCTATATAGTTGAGAAGAATTCGATTTAATGATATCTCTAATGTTTGTACTATTGAAATGAGGATTAAAATATCATCAACACCCTGACAGCATTTAAAAATTATTAATGAAAGCTTGAGAAATTATTAATTACAGCTTGAACAAATTAAACATTAAAGATATCATTAAATTTATAATTAAACAAAAAATTATCAATGATAACTTGCTTTAACATCACTGATGTATAATGAAATTGGTTTTTAAGCACATAAGATTTTTTTTTTTTACCATAATGTTCTAATTAATACACTTGTGTTTTGGTATTTCCTTAAAATATGATACTTGAAACCAACATTTTGTTGAGAATAAAAAAGTAGCGATTTCTTTCCTTGTAATGGAACGAGCAAAATTGTCAGCGTAATTAATTATGCACAAGAAATACTGCATTTCTCGGGCTTCCAATCGATAGATTTCATTGAAAAGATGGATGCAATAAAAGTATTAAACAAAATTATGTATTAATGATATATTAAAATATTATAGCCTTTAAATGGTGGTATTCTGGTTTCAGATCAATTTGATGGCAAGGATGGGTAATCACTCAATTGTGTAGGTTGAGCTCTGTTTATGATCACATTATGTATAACCCTTTTGTTTTAATGCAGTTTTATTCTGATAAAACTAATGTTGAATTTATTTTATTTGAGCACCATATAAGAAGATTATTAAAATTGTGTTTAATGTAAATTCTTGCTGCATTTTTTGGTCTCTTGTCTTTCAGTAAAGTTTACAAAGGTATATATTTTCTTTGTTAATTTCTTTGATAAACCAAATAAGGTACTTCTTGCCTTAGAGACTTGAATATTTATAATTCTAAACTTTGCATACATTAATTTTGGAAACTCTTTTCTCAATGAAACGAAAATGAGATGATGGTGAATGCTTTTGCTTTATGATTATTATTATTTTCAAATTGTTTTTCTCTTAAAATAATTAATAATAAATAATAAAATAAAAATTATTAATAATTATATAATAATTATGTAATTTTATAATAATTTATCAATAATAATTAATAAAATTTCTTTCAAAAATTTTTTTTATTTAACACTTCTAAATTATTTTTGTAGAAGTTATTTCTCTGAATTAGAGTTTTAAAGAAAAAAAAAAAAAGAAAACATTCTGAACATCAGAGTAAAAAAAATTTTATAAAGTGTCATAGCATTAATTTTTGCCAATCTGTTCGTAGATGAGTGCTCCACATGCGATAAAAAGCTTATATATAGCGAATTTTTTACTTCCGATAAAATACTCTTGTTTACAAATTCGGCTTTCACAAAATCTATAATCACATATAGAGACTCACTGAACCAATGGTGATCTATAGTCTGTTGGTGAGATTTTTAAATCTTTTCTGTCACAGATTCAAAAAAGTCCGTTCATGTGATGTCATTGTTGAATAACCAACGTAGCAGCACATGGCATTTAGCATCTAAATGCTTGTTGTTTTGTGATTATTTCTTCCTGCAAGATCTGCAGTAGATTCCAAAATGAGGCAGACCGAACGTGACAAAGTATAACGTGAGCAAGAATTGGTTCCGTAATACCGGATTATCCAAAATAAAAGTAGATTGGTTTGGTTTGGTTATATTGACGTCCCGTTTGAAGCAACACCATGATTATTTTGGGACGGACCTCATAATTTTGAACCATGGTCAGATGACGAGGACGACACCTGAGCTGGCACCCCCCTCTCCACACCACACCAGCGGGAGGACGTTTGGCCATGACGGATCTAACGTGCAACAGACCCCCTTACAAGACGGTTCTTCGGCGGAATCGGGTTTCGAACCTGAAACCCTCCGGTTCCGAAGCCGAGACCTTACCACCAGGCCACCGCGGCCCAAAATAAAAGTAGAGGCATTTAGGCAATTTCCGCGTAAAAACTATAGGCTGGATCACAATCAAATTTTGTGCACATACTCTTGTGAATATGTGGTTTCGATTTTATATGAGCTCAAAAAATAGCCAGAAGAGAGAAGACACTTTTGAAATTTTAAAACTTCCCATTTATTCCATCCCGGGAGGCATAAGTTATGTACAAAAAAAGAAACTACGATGAAACTGACGTCAATTCACATCGCGTAACAAATACAAAAAGCTAAAGAGTTCGAAATACTTTTCCCCAGGGATTTTATACTAAGATTTTGATAGTGATTCTTTGACACGTGTAGATTTAAGAAAAGGAAATATAGATATCTTTTAAAAGAATTTGCAAAGCTTGACAGATTTTTATCCCGTCATTTGGGGAGTGTAAAAGTGCTGATTAAAGCAGTTTCAAAGAGCTCGTGTAGCCTTAATTAAATAAAAAAAGGTGGAATTAGATCAGGAAATAAGAGAACATTTTAGAATTAA
>JAPMOR010010214.1:1136461-1162230 GCA_026543865.1 Argiope aurantia | reverse complement strand
ACAATTTATGGGATTTTAAAAGGACACTCTGTACACCAGACAGCTGAAGCATCTAGAAGAAGAAATAGGGAATCTGGTATTCTTGTCAGTGATATTTTGAGCTACTTATTATTTTAAATTCTTTACAATTTCCCCATCCTGAAACTGGGTGCCTTGTACATACTTATGACAAATTTAATATTTTCTGTATCATTTATGGTGTTTCGGGAGAGAATAATCGACAATTTACATGTCTTCCTTTGAAGCTTTGTTTCTGCTTTGATTTGAAGTATCAAGCAATACCCTTTTTTGAGAATATTCACTTTGCACCAATTGCTCATTTCATTATGCAATATATTAACAAGTCAAAGACTTTAGTTTTGAATTTACGATTATAACAATGACAATCTGTTTTCCTCATCTCCTTCTTCAATATTCCTCTGCAATTTTCTTTTAACTTACTTGAGAGAATCAAAGCATTATTATTCTAAATTTCAGAAACAATCTACATTTCAGAGACTATATTGTCATTACAATTATGTTCATATTATGCTGAAAAGCGAATTATTAATTTATCAAACTTTGAATTCATAATGAATTATACAAATATGGAGCTATATATACTGTTAGAATACAATTAGTAAAAGTAAAATTTACCTCTATTAATTAATACTTAGGAAAGTCTGATTGATGTTTCATAAAGTATCAGCAATAGGTATTCTTTTTATAAAATTTCAATATAAGTATTCAAAAATTTCAAATTTAAAGCTGTATTATGTAAATTCAGTATATTTCAGAAACGTTAAAAGTAGTAAGATATATCTGTTACATGGAAAACGACGAACAATATGGAAAACAGCTAGGTACTGATTCCCAAAAGAAAACAAATTTGTATTGCAGAAATGAAAAATATGCTCTCTGCTCGAGATGTCAAAGACAAAATGAGTGCCATTTTTTCGAAACGTTTTCGACATTTCTTATCAACGTATGTTTACAATTCCAATGTAAACGCGTTTTTATTCTTCTGAATTTACATCATTTGACTGGTAAATTTAAATCATTTGGGCCAAATACAAACCAAATTGATCAATTCTTCTTTATGAATTTTTTTTTCAGAATCAAAAAAGAAAACATATTTAAAAAATTTTATATCACAATGCATTTCCCCAACAATAAGTGTAAGGATCCCTTAATAATTTTTTTTATTGGAGGTTGAAAAAAATATACATTTCAAAAGCCAATTATTTCACATAACTTCATTTTCTTTTATAAATCCTCTAATTCACATCACAACTTACACTGCATTCTAATCTGCCCCGCAGTGTGTATGGAAGACAAGATCCTTATACATAAGGCAAATTTTTAATGTTATTTCATCATAATAGGTAAATGAAAGAAATTAACCGCTTACAGTCCAACTATTGCAGATTTAAGTATACTTATCGATTATTGAAGAATTGTTTTAACTATAGTTGCAGTTGTTTTTAGGAAAAAGAAAATCTACATCATTATAATCTAGGCCAACTTTTATTACATCCTACAAGTAGAACTACAAAAAGAACAAAGCAATGAGATATGACGGACTTGTTAGAATATATTCCTCTTATTCAACATGATTATAATAAAAATTTGCAATCAAATTGGTATGATTGGACGCCCAATACAATTAATGAAGAAAAAGTAAGTCATATTGATGAATAATTAATTTGAACAAACTAATAATAATAATCATTTTAAAATCTTTAATAATCTATAAATTCTTTCTAATCACTAAAAAAAATCAGTTGAAGACTGGGTTTGATATTACTATTTTTACTTGCCAAATTTATTAATTCCTTCAGTGACACAACATTTTAAATAATAATAATAACAAAAGTTCCAAAATATGTTAATTTAAAATCCTTTAAATAAAAGTTACATCTCCAATAATATATACTACAACATTTACTGTAAATTATGTACTTAATGGAATTTTAAAAAGCAAATTATATTACAATTTTTCACCATTTTATTTTTAATGGAGTTAATTGTTTTGACAAAGGAGATGCACTCTTAATATCAAAAGAATAAAAAAACTGATTTTTATTCTGCCAAATCTAAAAGAAACTATTGGTTGTTGCCACATATTCTAATGAATGGTATTTACAGTTAAGATACGTGACGAAAATATACCCTTCAACACTTTTACAGCACATTTTCATCACAAAACAATCAGATAAAGAATTGGAGGATTTCCTAATATATGAGCTAAATCTCTTTCTGTTTGATGAAAGCAGAATCCGGAAAAGTACAAAATCTTGTTTGTACAACGCTTTCAATCTATGTACTCAGGATATTAATATATAGCATGTTATTAACGGAGGACACATGCTACAAGAGTCATCTGGAACAGGGGCTTAGTGCTTTTATCAATTTGTGATAATTATGGAACATACTTTGTTCGAAGTGCAAATCAACTATTCTAATAATTTTCGTTGGGTATCTAGAAATGAAACAATATGAAGCATTAAATGCGCAGAGCGGACTAGAAGATTATGGAAACAAACCTCAAATGAAGTAATGCTTGAAAAAATTATGGTAACTGTTATTTCCTAAAACAGAATCATTCTGAAGCAAAAATAATTCAATATAAGGATCATTTTATTTCAATCAATAAACTAGAGCTGTACAGATTCTCTGTGCAACTTTTCTATTTTGTTGCCATTTCAATTGGTCAGGTAGCATGGGTTTCTACCATATTTGTGATATTAAAGAAAGGATTGAAATTTTTTTTTTATGGAAATTGATCGCAAATAAATAATACAAATACAATCCTTTCTAAAAGTTAAGGAATAATCTTTTTTTTAAATACTTATTCGAAAGAAAATAAAATATGATAATAAATATGATTAATGTGAAAAACTCAGGTTTATCAAATCTGATGTAAAAAAATAACCATCTTTAATAATAACACTAAAAATAAAGAAATAATTTGTAAGCCAATTATGCTTCTGAGGTTTATATTAAATCCTTATTAAAGCTGAGTGTGCTTCTAAGTAATATATGCTGACCATCAATTTTGATTTCGAAATTGTTTTTTATTTATTATTGTTGAAAACGTCTAACTGATTTGTTAAGGTGTTAGGCAATAAAATGGATGAAAAAGAGTTTATAACCAGCTAATGCTTCAGAAAGTCTCAACATCTCTTTAAATGTGATTCACAGGCTTGAGAATAGTTCCAAAAGAACTATTCAGTTATAAGCATACCTATCTTTGGTGAAATGCAGTAACGTTTTAGATGAGCATTATCTACTTCTTTGAGACGAAAGAAGGATGGGAAATTACTTTTTATACATCGTTTCTGATAATATTTCAACAGTCAGATAAAAATGTCTTATATTATAGAAATTTATTCTTAATGAAGGCATGTTTGCATGAAGATCATTTATGTACGTTTCTTTCATGTTTTCATGCCTTTCAAGAAGAAACTTTAACCGAAGTGAATTCCCAAGATTATCCTTTATTCAATACGTAACATATGCTCGTATTGTTTGTACCTGGATTGAAAAGAAAGGACTGTCCAGCCGGATTTCCAGATCTCAATATACAGAAATATAAAACTCTACTCAAATAATGTTATTGCTTATGTGTTTTATTTTCTGCATTCTGTAATTATCGTATTTGTGGTATTTTGGATTAAAAATAAGTGCGAATGTCATGGCTCAATTTTATTCTCTAGGAGCCCCTCTCATTTCATAAGTTGAATCGATAACTTATCATGAATGCATGTATTCAAGAATTCTAACATTAATTAAATAAGCCTTGAACTATTTTATTTATCTTTGTAAATTTTCTTAACTTGTTTACTCCTTCCCTTACTTGTAACTGTGTGCTGTTTGACAAGTTTAGTTTAGTTTAGTTATATTAATGTCCCCTATTAAAGCAGCACTAGGACTATTTTGGGACGGATCTCGTAATTTTGATCCATTTTCAGATGACCAGGACGACACCTGAGCTGGCTTCCACACCACACCAGCGGGTCTGATGTTTGACGAATCTAATGATAAAACTGATTTGTAATTTCATGATATTTTTTAAGGAAGGGTGTCAAATTATGTGGTGTGTTTAGTGTAACTACAGTCTTTTAAATTAGTCAAAAAGTTTCAGGTGATAATAGATTAATTAATTCTTTGCAAACACAACAGCAATTAAGATACAACCAACTGATGTACTTTGGTCAAAACTGATAATTTATTTATTTTGAAATTTTACTTTACTGCAGGGTAGGAAAAAATTAAAGGGGATTAAAAAGCTGTTGTTGATGATATTTCTAAAGCAACCAATATTTTAGGTTTTAAATTTGATATGATTTCGTTTTTTGTATAAAAATAACAGGATCAAGATTTGGACCTTCTTCTACTATTTAATTGATACTAGTGAAGAATTCCTCATTATACAAATTAAAGATAAAAACCTAACAACAAATTAGCGAATGGGTACGATACACAAGCCTTTCTTAAACTAATAAACTTCTTCCTTCCAAGCTCCTCTATCACTTTCAACCATAAAAACCTATTATTGGGCACTAAATACCATTCCTGTTTCCAGGCAGAGGATATTCATTTTAGAAAAGGATTCGGATCCAATAATAACTCTAATCTTTTGAACATTTACAAGAAACGAATAATTCCCCATTTACTTGACAGGAAATATTCTAAATTCCTGTTAGGAGATAATTGGGAGCTCGAATTCTTTGGAGGAAGGAATTCAGACAGCTCGAAAGAAAATTCTTCAATTGAAAGTAATTACCTTGTACAAGCCCAATTTATCTCTCATTTATATCATTAAGTTTTTCTCAAAGTGGTCGATTCAACTGCAAATGAAAAGGAAAACTGCGTTGTGTATAAACAGAAACTTAAATTAAGATCTTTGAAAGTAAGTTGCTTTGGTTCTTCATTAAGCGTTCTGCATGAAGACAAAATTGATTTTTTTTTCTATTAGCATGGATAAAGGAAATCGTAAAATCTTCAGCAGGCAACTATGATCTTAGTTCCAGAGATTAGTGCTGAAATTTATTTCATTCATTTTTCGCTCTAGATGACTGATTAATTACCTCGTGATAACATACGCTAGTTTTTGAAAGAACGAAGCGAAAAATTTGTTAATACGTTTGACATTTCCCCCAAAAAATAATGAATGACGGTTACTCGTAGTGTAACTCTTAGCATGTAAAATAAACTTTATCTAAGTATTTAATTTATTAAATATATTTCCCTTATCTTCAAATTATACATAGACCTATTAAATTTGAAAAAGTATTGGTACTCAAAAGGTAAACATATTTCGAAAATAACTTTTGATTTAAAAATATCCAACCTGTTTAATCTATGTTGTCATTCTTGATATTTTAAATGATCATCATATGCTTTTCTCAACGCTTTTCCGATCCTATTCATTGCATCATTCAACTAGATTGCTTTTCAAATTCAAGAACTGTAATTATTTAAGCTCTAACACAGCTCATCTCAATAATCACCACAAATGGACGAAGTAATCGTTCTGAAGAATTCTGCAATTTCTCAGAATGTCAAAGCAAATGGCACCTTATCTCAACAGTTAATTACCACTCTGTAGTTTTCTAGAAAGAGAGCTTAAAGCAACTGCTGAATAGTGATTAGGAGAACCTGATATTTTCGCTGTTATAGAACCATTTGGCCATCAAATGTTTGTCAGCTTCCAGTATCTCTTCTCGCGTTATAATCGATTTTTGAATTAAGTTTTCATATCGGGAAAGATACTTATTCTTAAAAATAACTTATATCATATATCGATTTTCTTTTATAAAAAAAATTTCTTTAATTTTATCAGCAAATAATTTAAGCTTCAATTAAAAATGGTTTTTATTCTATTATTTCCTTCTAATATCTGACTAAAAATATGTATTACAGTACAAAAGTACAGTTCAAAAAATAGCAGAACATTTAAGGAAAAAATATGAATTATCTTAGTCATTACAATGTATTGTTTTATTTTTTGTAATTGCGAATGTAATCTTTCTTGTCTAGTATTATGTTAGGTTCCTATTTCTATTTATGTTATTTACTAGATGGAACGGCTTTTGCCTCACTGTTGTAAGATTTATTTATATTTATATTATATGTTTGCAGTTAAATACAAACTGTATAATAGAGCTCAAAGTAAAAATACATTTATTTTAAATTATTTCATAAATTCATTAATTCCATTAATCCGAACGGTGTTCTGAAGGATTTCTAAGCCTCAAAGATGCATTGTAGTCAAATGTATTTATCCACAAATATATATTTAAAAAAGGCTAATCACTGAATTTTGCCCGTTTCTGAGAGAACTAGTTGAATCAATGTTTAGATGCACAACACTTGCATGAAAAATATTCTTGTGATCGTAAAATATTTCTCTTGATATATCTTTCTTGTATTATACATTTTATTTATTCTGATTCTGAGTCTTGCGATTAAATGCAGTGAAGGTGACAGAATTTTTAAAATCCCCTACATGAAAAAGATAATTTTTTCTACCATCCTACATTTATGAAACAAGCTTTTTATACTTTGGTACTTTTTACTAATTTTCTTTGAGGCAGGTTTGGCTATTGTATCATTAAAATCCAACTTCCATCTTCAACTTTATTAATTTTCTACTTTTTAATATACTTGTGGACACTGATTTTAAAAATGGCATTATTTTTGGTAACGGAATATGGAAATCCCGATTGCATTTTTAGTAGAAATTGAATCTGAGTAACTTTCATATTGATGATCACAGTTGCGGCCTCACCACAAAATTTTTAGGTCGTTCTTGATGGAAGAGACAATTACATTAATTGAGAAAAGAAAGAAATAAAATATACGATGTAAATAATAATTGTTGAATATAAAATGGGACAGACGATACAATGTACTACACTGATGTGCACAGTTATGGTCTCACAGCAAGCTCTGTGATGTTTCTGAAGAAGTAGGGAATTTTGAGACACATCGAAATGATAACTTGACGTGACTTGGAGAGTGTTGTTGCATGGGTAGAGTATTGGCAAGAAAATGAGGAACTGCGAGTCCAATTGCAGATTGGTGGGATTAGAAGATTAGTTCTTTGTATCCTATTAAGATGTTTAAAAATGAAACATTAAAGCAAAGCTTGACTTTTTTTACCATTTCAATAGAATAGCATTCGTTACATAGCTCAGACATAAGAAGAAAATGCTGATGTTGGTGGATAAAGGCTAGACCGAAATAAGTCATCGAAAGTGACCACTTCTAACAAATACTTCCTGCTACATAATGTTTCGATTATTTGAATGAATTTCTCGTCAGGACCTCCTAGGGGAAGCTGGCTCATGTTTAGCTGAAAGATAACTTCGTACCTTTGCTTTTATAACATGTCTAAGAAACTGTCCCGTTATCTACTGACATCATAAATCCCCCCACCTGATTACTCCGAAAGCGGTTGGCAGCTCTTTCTCTGCTTGCAGATCATTCACTTGTCGCACGCTTTAGACACGCTCTGAATTTTTCTGGCAGAAGCATTCATTCTCTGACGGTCAAAAGATGAATATATTCCTGACGACCTTTTCGTCCCATCGACTCCAACTGAAATCTCACTCTCCAACTAAAAATTTCCGGTTTGAAAAGTTCTAGTTTACTGGTCTAAATGGGATGAGTATGATTCCCTTGCCCGGAAACCACTCCGTGCAATGAGCATTCTTCTAATTTCCTTCAGCATCATCTTTTAATTAGAGTAAACAGATGTTAATTCCTGAATTCAGAAAGATGATTTGATGTAGCTAAGTTAATTTTGGAAATTATATATTTTATGTATTTAAGCAAATTAATTAAATTTGGATTTAGAGGCGTATTTAATTTTCTAAGACAATTTAGGTTCGAGAAGTGAGTGCCAATTGGAGATTCGCTTACACAGAATGTTTCATGTTTAACTGATGAGCTCATTATATTGTTACTATATTTTGGATCAATTGCTCAAAGCTGATTTAATTCAAGCAGTTATTGAAAGAGTGAATATTTTAATATTATTTATTTATATACAGGGTGTTTTTTTTTAACTGACGGTAGTGAGAGACCTCTGTAGCTCGAACTATCATCCGCAAAGCCACCAAATTTTGTACATGAACTATTGACGACATGGGAAAAAGGAATCCGCGAAAAAAAAATTTAGTCTGAAAAGTTGCCGATAGGGAGAATGTGGCGCTTTTGATCTAAATTTCAAGTTTAACTGCACGATAAAATTTTAAAATCTACAGTAAACAGATAAATGAATAACAAAGAATTAATTTTTCCACAAATGTGCTTTATTCGAAAAAATATCTTCTGTAAATGGTTACAAATTGAAAAATAAAAAAAGAGGAGATTTTATTTGACTTCCTTTTTATTCTTTGTTCTTTGTTTTTATTCAGTAGAATCGCTTTCCCGGAGAAGACATCGACTATCTTCAATATGACCTCCATTTTCTTGGACAAAGCATTGTATTCTGTACACCGTACTCTCTACAGCTGAATGCAACATTTCAGGAGGCATTTTCATAACAATCCTTGTTATGTTTTCCTTTAAAACTGATAAGTTCGAAACAACACCAAGATAAATCTTCGATTTTAAATAATCCCACAGAAAAAAGTCACATGAGGTTAGATCCGGGGAGCGAGGTGGCCATGCAATACGAAAACAGCGATTAATGACTCTTTCTTCTGTAAAGTGTTGGTGCAACAGTTGCTGTACGTTTGTACCAATATGTTGTGGTGCTATATCCTGCATAAAGACAATTTTATCTAAGCATTGCCTTTGCTGAAGTTGAGGGAAAACAAAACTACTCAGCATATCATGATATCTTTGAGCGTTTACGGAACATGTCTGTGGTCCTACTTGGGTAATAGTCTCAAAATGTATGGTTCGATGATTAATTTGGAATGAATCTTTAGGAAATCAATTGAATTTCGACTTAGAACAGGGGTGATACAGAAATGGAGACAAATCTTTAAGTACACACAAAGTCGTTCAATTAATGGATTTTGTCCATATTGTCATGCAATTAAATTTGGAAATTGATAGTAATGTCATCAATATAGGGTCTAATTAAGAAGTAATCAAACTAAGAAATTATCTAAAGGTCCCAAAGTTTCGATTTTTTTTTCAGTATATTCAGGGAAGTTTAAATTTTTGCTTTTATATGAATTACTAGAGCCATGTAACAGAAGATATTCAATTTGAAATCAGGTAGGACTTAAATTTCAAAATAGTATATTAAGATTTTTACTATATTTTCATATTTTTTGGAGGGGAAGTTTTACGATATTGCATCAGAAATCAAAGTCATGAAAAACTTTATACTTGAGTATTTAGAATGTATTAGAAGTTTTTAAATTTTATTATTTTATTTATTTCTAAATTTGAAACTTTTATACTGAGTGTTTTTGAAATTAACTCTCTTGAAGATGACGTACAATGAAATGTTTTGTTATTTTAGCATTTATTTCAAAATTGCCTACATAAATATATTAAAATCAATAAAAAGGAATTGACCCTGGAATGAAAAAAAAAGGGAGTGAAATTGTATCGCCTGCAAAGTTTAGTTAGGCTCAAACCACTTAAAATATTTTTTTAGGTCAACTGAAATATTTTGCCAACTGCAAGTATATGCCAACTTTTAACAGTTAAGAAATGAGCTGTTAAGCCACGTTTAGTTATGTAACAAATAAACTGAAAATATTGAACAGCTTTGAGTTGAAATCTATACAAAAACGATATTTAAAGGAAACAGGGAAATTATTTAAATTTTCTTTATGAATAATTAAAATGAATCATCGAATTTGGCTGTTAGAAAACTAATACAATTTTTACAAATAGCGATTTCATTTCTGCATTTTTATTAGTAGTAAAAATTTCATTGTATATATATTATGTGCAGTGAGGCGTAGAACATTTGGACTCTTTATTCACCTGTAATAATAGCTCGCAAAGGATTTTGTTCTGAAAAGGAAAGCAAACGGAAGAATAAAATGTAGCCCCAGAAGGGAAGCTAACGAAAAATCAATAAGATTTCATATTATTTGAAGACAGCGGCTTAAAAAAAAAGGGGGTCACTTCAATATCTCGGGTTTAAAACAAGAAGTACAACGCGAGACAAAAGAAAAAGGAATCGCGCTTTTGTTTTTCTACAAATATTGCCAGTTAAAAATAAACAATATTATTAAAAATATTTTGTTTAACAAATGTTTTTAAATAAAAATTAAACATTTATTCCGTTGGGTATTCTAGTGATTTACAATGTTGCGTTTCTATTACAGTATATGATTTACTTTTTTCGTTTTTAATATATCTTCTGCATGCTTATTATCTTCTGATGTGAATTTGGATAGTTTTATTTTATTTTGAATCTTGGATAGCGCACGGATATATCGAATAACATCTCAAATGTTCAAAAATTAAAAATTTACGCCTGAAATGCTGATAATATGAATTTTTCTAAAATCGGACATCATATTGCAAAATCAGCATTTTAGTATTGGAAAATATTTTTTTGATAGTGGAAAAAAGCAGAAGCAAATGAAATTTATCAAGAAGGGTAAAACATTTAATTTCCAAGTTTGTAATGGTTAAAACTTTGGAGAGAAAATAAAATTTAGATTGGTATTAATTATATTTGGAACATTATCTAGAATAATTTCAGGTAATCATTATGCGAAATATGCAGAGTACATAAAGATACCTAAGCTAGCAAAATTACATCTTTTTTTCTTTTATAAGCACATTATCTTAATTTTATTTTATCTTCTAACAATATTTCTCTCAAATTATCCTGCATATTGAAAGATTTGATCTTGATAAATTTCATTTTTGTGTTTTGAACTTCTTTGTAAATTTTTTTTTTCATGTGTGAAATCTGATAGAATATGTCTTCTGACAATAAGATGTCTAATTTTAGAAGTAAAAAATATATTTTCTGCATTTGAAATGCGAATTTATCTATTGTTTATTTATTTTTAGGGAAAAAAAGTTGTTACGACTTATCCATGTTCCATCCAACATTCAAAATAAAATTTAACTATTCAAATCTCTATCAAATGGCATTTTAAATTGATAAATATTTAAATCTTTAAATATAGCTAACGCATTCAGATGATAAATTAAAAAGGGAGGAATTAAAAAATTAATTATCAAGTGAAATCTTTAGAATATTAGTTTCAACCTAAAAACACAAAATCCTGAATAACTATCGCTTAATTTGAATAAGCGCTTACTTTGAAAATAAAAGTATTTTTTAAATAAGTAAACTCTTCTTAATAATATTGGCTTTATTAAATTTATAACGAGCGATAGTTTGTAGAAAAATAGGACGATTTTTTTTGTCTTGAACTGTACACTTACGTGTACAAACGTGAGTGTCAAGTTCAAATGCTAACACAGACAAATAAACAAGGTTTAATTTTATGTGAGCCGGAAACATTTTTTGTTGAAAAAAAAAGGTGTATATCAAAAACAGGTGAAAAGAAGAGTTATATCTATGGAAAAGTTTTCTTCTGTGCCCCCTTGCTGTTCTCTGCCACCTCTTCTTGTTTTCCCAGTTTATTCAAGAGAATGTCTGGATCCAACCAGAGTTTAGTTTACTTTATTTATATTAAAGTCCCGTTTTAAAGCAACACTAGGGCTATTTTAGGATGGAACCTCATAATTTTGAATCATGATCAGATGACGAGGATGACTCTAGAGCTGGCACCATCTCTCCAAACTTCCACACCACACCAACAGGAGGACGTTTGGTCCCGATGGATTTAACTTGCATGAGACCCGCTTGCACGACGGTTCTTCGGTGGAAGCTGGTCTCGAACCTGAAATCCTCCGGTTCCGAAGCCGCGACCTTACCTCCAGGCCACCGCGACCCAGATCAAACTGGAGAAATCATTTTCTTTCAAATCTGGAAATAATTGCTCGCGCCGATAAGGGATTAACTCTTTATCTATACGGAACAAAACTTTATTGGTGTAAAACTAGGATTCTCACGGCTCATACAGCGTTCAGCATAAATCTGACACACTAATCATCTCTCAAACAAAAACCTCAGAAGGAAGCATTTTGTGACATTTTTTTTTAAGACAGCAGCGAAGAATAGGTCTAATGCTCATTATGCGAAGAATGTGCTAGTAACTTTAATCAAAGTTTAATGCACAATTTTTGTAAAAAAAGCATCATTTTATAATTTTTGACTATATTCTGTAGACTAATTACCATTTAGACCTAATATTTTTTCATCATAAAAGTTTTCCAACTAAGCAAATTATATTATAATCCTTTATATTTCTGTCAATGAAACACTTCATATCATTCTTTATATTTTGATTTTCATTTCTTTTAAATATTTTCAGCTTCTCATATCTGTCACTCTTTTAGATATTTAAAAATTTTACAGTAAGAAATGTATTTTTAAATGTTGATCTTTTTCAATTTAAGAGGATAGAATTGAATTTTTTTTCAAATATCAAGATATCTAGATGTATTCTTTTTCTCAAATAAAAATGGTATTCCATATTAATGCCTTTTCTCAAATTAATAAAAATTTGTTAATAAGAATTTTTTGTAATACATTTAATTTGATTTATTCATGTTTGTAATAAGAGAACTAAGGTGTGTTTCAATTTTTTAGGGACACCAGTAAAAATGAAAATAAAAGCGTAAATAATAAATATTTGACATTTATTTCTGAAACAAGTTAGATAAATAACAAAAATAAATATTGTAAGATAATTTAGATTAAACAAATAAAGATTAAACAAATAAATTTCAACTTTGAAATAACTAAACAAAAGAGTAGCACAAATTTTGTGTTTCAAATTTTTAGGGACAGTGGAATTAAAAGCTTCAAAACTTCAAATTAAACTTTTTTTACCGTTCAATATTAGCACCATTTTTTCTGATGACATCATATATTCTGTTTGGCATGGAATATATTAGGTTCTGAAGAAGTGTTGGATCAGAGAATACCAAGCATCCATTATTGCTTGTTGAAGTTGCATTTTCGAATCAAATTGGCTCCCTCCTTCATAAACTGTTCTTGCCAAAAGACCCCATAGATTTTCAATGGGGTTTAGATCGGGGCTTCTAGCTGGCCAATCCATAACTTTCACATTGTTATCTGTAAACCCCTTTTTTGTTGATTTTGAGCTGTGGATAGATGCATTATCCTGTTGAAAAGTCCAATTTGGACCACATATTTCAGGTCCTGCATTAAGTAAATGTGTTTGTAACATTTCTTGGCATCGATCAGAATCCATTCTTTCATTCACAAATGCCAGTTTGCATGTACCATTGAAGCTAAAAGCTCCCCAAATCATAACAGATCCACCGCCCATTTGCCTTTTGGAGAAAATCTCTGGTTCTTTTCTTAGATCATGCCAGTAATATCTCCAACCGTCTGGCCCATCTAGATTAAACTTCTTATCGTCGCTGAACATGACTTCTATCCACTCATCTTTGAAATGCATGTATTCCTTTGCCCAGGATAAACGTTGTAATTTGTATTGTTTGGCAAGTGGTGGCTTGCAAGTCCAAACAGTAGTGTAAGAGCATCCCAGTTTCAATTCTTTTGTTACTTTTCGTACTGATGATTTTCCATTTACACATTTCTGAATAATTCTCCTGCGGGTACGTGAATGGAGCTTTGGCTTAGGTCCTCGCTTTTGAATGGCAGTTGATTTTCCATTTAACTGCTTCACATAATTTTCCACGGCCCGTTTTGAACGTTTTATGAGAGCTGCAATATTTCTCATTTTTTCGTTGTAATAAGCTTTTATTTGGCCTTTTTGAAGAACTGATAACCATTTACCTTTAGCCATATTTCTTCGGCAAAAAATTAAATACTAACGTGGACGTTTTCAATATAAGCTTTTTAAGTTACTAAAACCACTGGTAGTAAATGAAAATGAGCAATAATAAAGATTTAACTTGAATTTATATACCATCTCATCTAGCTGTCCCTAAAAATTTGAAACACAAATTTGGCATTTTTTTCTATTTTCTTCTTTTATTAGCATTGATATTTATTTAATTATTTTAGATTTTTTTATTACATTTAATTTTTCATGTTTTTCAAAGAAGTTTTTACAGATATTATGTAAAAATTATTCCGATTTTATGTTTTTATATAGTGTTCCTAAAAATTTGAAACACACTTTATGTAATTGATTATGCATCTCATTTTCTGATCCACTAATAATTTATACACTTGCGAGTTTTCACAGACAATCCACTGCTTTAAAATCTTTAGAATTGCCTTATCAGTTAATGATTAATTTAATTATTGAATCAATAAATCCGCATATAGCCGCTTCTTAGAGTTGATTTAAAATATATATATACGATCTCTTTCTAAGTACAATGCACAGAGCATTTATAAATGCTTTTAACAAATTAAGGAGATGAAAAGGAAATATCTTTTAACATACATCATTATGATTAGCATGCAAGAATTATTGGAAGCAAACAAATTATGTAAACATCATCATGCATGAATATTGCAACCTACTATGCTTAAAAATTGGGAACGGTATTTAAAGAAAAAGATAAAGGAAACGCAAGACAATAATAGGAAGTTTCAGCGCGTAATTAATATACTTCTTGGAGAAGTAAGGAATACCGAAACTAGTCAAAATCACACAATGACGGTTGGAAATGTTTTCCATTCATGGGAGCTGATATTACATGACATAGAGATTTCTGAATGTTCTTCAAGAGATTCTTCACTCCTCCTACTGACACAATATTCTTAGAATCATCTGGTAGAATACGACTACTTGGAGTCCACGAATGTTGGACGATGAGCTCGTTTTAAATCGATGCGAACTTTATGCCGTATCAACTCGATTGGACCACCTTTCCATTTCAGAAATGGCATTTATAACAACTCCGACGTGTCATTTGATCATCATATGTTCAGGAATGATACTCTAATTGATTGGCCTGATTAATCGCCAGATCAATCATGGCTATTTTTCTGGAGACATATCCTGTCGTTTGCGTTACCGACTGGTTTACATGTATTACTGTAAGATCTTCAAGAGTCTCAAGGCTTTAATACGCTGAATCTGTAAGATTTGCATATCAGCTCGTAGACGATATCCCCTTCGATCTATTATGTAACTGAATTTTATCACTAATGTTAAAAATAACATTAATTAATAAATCGCTATTCATTGAAATTACGATCTTTTATTTCCTATTTTTTTCTCTGGGCATTTCATATGCTATTTCCGATCTAATATTGGGATTACGAATGGTGTATCATATCCCTACTAGAAATTTGTAAATTTGGTTCTGAAACATCCTGTATTTGTAAAATAAAACTATTGTAAAATCTGATTAAATGCTATGCACAAAGAGAAATAAAATCAAGGAATGCAAGCATCTATTGGAATCTGAACTATTGTCAATTGAATAAATTAAAGGATAGCATCAAAAAGATGTACTAGAAATAATCAATAATATAGATTTATGTTTCATCATGGTGTTATTTTATTTAATGATTCAACTCACTGTTTTTATTTCAAATTATTAAAAATGTCACTCAAAGATAATATTTGTATCTCTAAACAATGTTAAACAATTTTAACATTTCCCTTTTTTTAAGAACAATATAAATAATATAAAAATAATATACAAGAATAATAAAATTCTTTCTTGCGTTTATGATTTTAAGAGTTCATGAGTTCAAGATTTTTCATGAATACATTTCAGGCATCTAATACAGGATACTCTTTAATACTTTCAGCATTGGATTAGTTGATAGGTTATTACATAAAATATTCTAAGAAAACACTCTGTAGTATTTCTAAAAGTAATTTCAACCCACTCATTCTCAGAAATTTAAGCTAGAATGTTAAGGCAAGAAAGATTTCGACTGCACCTAAAATACTCCAGTCTCATAAGTTTTTAAATTTCTGAACGAACCCTAAATGTTTATTTTGATATCGTCATTAAAAAGATTTTTTAAATACCACTACCTAAGAAAATTGTGCAGAAACTTTATAAAAATAATTTTGTTTCAAGGTGAAAAATGAATGTTTCAAATGGTTTAAAAACGATTGCTAATGCAATTTAAAAAAAATCACTATAACGAATTTGCCCGCCCGTTAAAGTATCTCCGGCAACATAAAGATGCGAGACTCTTCTAAATTAACTTCGTTACAGAAGCTATTAGTTGCTCAGCTCTTCTAAAGAGCCTGCTTTTAAACTAAGTCCTCAAACAGGCCTTAATTGGCAATTAAGGAACGTTCCCGAGGTTAAGGTTAATGCTGCGACATTGAAATGTATCGATGTTGAGAAAACGCAGATCGAGTTTTGTTATATTCTAAAGGTAATTGCGAAAAACTGTTGGAAAGATGTCCGTAATGGTAGTTAACTGAAATGATAACAGCAAATTTGAGACGATCAATAAGAAAATCACTTTTTTTATTGATTATGTAAATAAATCGATTAAGGCTTTACGAATAAGAATATAGGAAATAACGACTTAAGAAATTGCATCCAAACTGGTGGAATATTGCAGGGAGCTTATTTAATGGCAATGGGCAGGATGAAAATTCTTTGCCCGGACTAGATTTTATCTGAAAAGGATAAATCACACACACACACACACACACACACACACACAACTCTTACAAATTGATTAATATTTATTTTTATACACTTTTTTAGAATTATTATTACAACTTGTGTCATGTCAGTAAAATTAACTATCCATGATGTCTAATAGGCTTTGTGTCACATCTATGCTATCATTTATACAATGTACACAAATATTTGTATCAATGTACTGAATAACTTCTCGAATGTTACCGCTCATGAAATCAAAGTTTTCTAAAATTCGACGAGTTTGATACAGCAACCTATCTTTGAAAAATCAAATAGAATTGAAAATTTCTAAGAATTTTCGGCACAGGAAGTTAACGAAATTAGGTTTAATATATTTATTTCTGGAAGCAATAGAGATAGATTATTGATGATTTTAAACGATATTAATGAGCCAATATACTTTATTAGAACTGAAAGTGATTATTATTTTGCAAATGCTAATAAATTTCATCGACTGTTGCTTGGTTTTTGTAACCAATATTTGTACAAAATATTTCATTTAAATACCGTGGATCTAAGAAAATTAAAAAATATATCTGCTAGTAATCTCTAAAGAAATATGGCAGGGAAGTCTATATTTCCAATTATACCTTACTATACCGTTTTTTCTAGTTCCGCTTAGTTGATACAATAATTTATGTACCAGCGTGTTTTAATTTCATCTGCTAATAGAGGAATTTTAACATAATTATAACTTCTTATATTTCCAATTTTTCTGAGTAAAAAATAATTTAAGACTTTTCAAATCTTTTTCTTTAAAAGCCATTTCAGGAATTTTTGAATAATTTTCAGAGTTTTTCAAATTAGGAGTATGTTCAAAAATAAAACGGCGCACTTGTATTTCAAAAAAAAAATCCTTTCAAAAATTATTCATTTTATTTTATGTTGGACATTATGAGATAAATATGTACTCCTTCAATTTGCGATCGATTATAATTTTTGTAAAATATAATTTGACCAAAAAGTTTTGTCCAAAATTTCTTACCCTTACGGTGTCACATAATTTTTAATCCTATACTGCAAGCAGAATTTTCCACATAAAAATATTTAATACAAATACTTTAGATAAAGCTATAAAAATTTCATTATTGTATCCGGTTGGAGTTTTCTTGTCAGTAGAAGTGAATCTGGAATTTCTTATAATCCGTAAAAGATTTGGCCCGAATGAGTCAATAAATTAATATGCATTTATTTAAAATGGCTAGTATTTGATGCATTTTGATATCTACATTTCTTTTGCAAATTTTTATCTGAATTAATTAATCCATATATTTTACTACTACTCAAATCCAATGGGGTTTATTTTTCATAAACTAGAAAGGACAAAGATCAATCAGAGGAAATGTTAACAAGAAAATTTGCAAAAAATAATTATGCATTTATTGCCTTACTATATTTTATCATTATAATTACTAAATAATGATATGAAAGAAAATGAACTTAAATTATATCTTCCTGTTGCGTTTTTCAAATCTTTCATTAATTCTGTTTAACTTCAGATGAAATTAGCTTACAGAATAATTTCTTTTCTCCAGAAATGAAGTAAGATAAATTACAACGCACTTAATATTGTGACTATTTCATCTAATTCACTTAGATAATTCTATGCAATACAATTTGTTTAAATTTATATAACGCTTAAATAATGAATTAGATTTCTGCCTGTAAATTAATATTCTTTTATTTTCTAGCTATCATTATCAACAATTTAGTTATATAAACGTTCCGTTTTAAAGCAACACTAGGGCTATTTTGGAACGGACCTCGTAATTTTGAACAGCGGGCAGATGATGAGGGCGACACTTGAGCTGGCGCCGCCTCTCTAGGCTTCCGCACCATGCCAGTGGGGGGGGGGGGCATTTGGCCCCGACGGACTTGACATGCACCAAACCCGCTTACACGACGGTTCTTCGATGGAATAGGCTCTCGAACCTGAAACCCTCTGGTTCCGAAGCCAATATCTTACCACCAGGCCACCGAGGCTCTACTTATTTTCTAATCAACAGGCATCTTTCTACAAAGTAGCATTCAGTACAGACACTGTTTCAATTTTTTTAAAATTCAAATCTCTTTCAAAAAGGTTAAGAGTGGTTAATGTCTGCTTTTTTTAACTAACTTACTAAGAAAAATTTTACTACAGGGAAAATGGAAAAATTATGAAATGAATTTATGAAATCAAAGTTATTAATATCTTATACTCAAAGTATTTGGGATTGTCTCCATTGTAAAAAACTCAAATGAGTTTTTATTTATAAATAAACCCACATTTTAAAAACTTATTTTCAGGTCAAAGAAGGGGAATCTCAAAAAACATGAAACATTATTTGATTTTTTCCCTTTCAATGGGATTCCAAGAGATTTTTTTAAATTTCTATATCCACGTTTTATTGATAGATTTAATTTAAAATTTGATTACCCAATAAAATTCATTCCTTTAGGAACTGACAAAATCTGTATCATTAAATTTAACTTATTTAGATATTTTATTGATTAAAAAGAAAACAAAGGAATTTTATTGATTAAAATGAACAAAGTCAGATTATTTTCATTATTTAAAATTCTACTTCCTTTTACATTGTATGTATTAGAGTAGTTTTGACAATGTATGGGTAGGAAATGTAATTTTTAGAGGGAAAAATGCATTGACATTCAAAGGAAGGAATCGGATTTTATTCCTCATTCGTCCTTTTCTTTGAATAATTGTATTGTTGTTTGTTTCACCTCTTGAATAATTTTGCGAAGTAAAGCTATTGTGTTCCTTTGAACCGTTTTGATTGTAACAAACGTAAGTAATGCATTTTAATGCATCTCATTAAAGAAGAAATTAAGATTTAATCCAAGAATTAGTCTGTTCAAAAGAAGGAAAATGTCACTTAAATGCGCAGTTATGAATTAGGATAATCTTGCAATAATTATTTTTTTTCATTTAAAATGTCATATCGAATATTTGTCTTAGCACTATCTTTCAATCTTGACACGAATTATAAAGTATTTATCTTTTGTGCTTCGCCTGTGTTGATGTATTTTAAATTAAAACGGATATTTTATTGCAGTCAAAATATTCAAATACAACACTCAGAATAGGGATACTGTGATTAATGCAGATATTTAAGCTTAGATGTACATATTGCTTATCAAATTTGCACCGATCAAATTTAACAAAAAATGCCGTGCATTTGTTATTTAATTTATACCTAAACTTTTATGCTTTATTAATTGACTCATCTATATATCCCCAACTGAAGAAATGAAATTATTTCTACTTGATTATGACTTCACGAATAAAGATTTTGCTTATATATATTATGATAAATGCTAGTGCTGCTTTTTTCATTTGTATCCATCTTGAGTATAAATCTTTTGTCTTGTTTATTACCGTATTCATCTGTTTACATTTCATACCTTGATTTCTTCAGATTTAGATATTTATACATTCCATCATCATCGAATATTTATCATCACTTTTTAAACATCAGATAAATGATCAAGCGTTGAATTCAATTTTACTGAATTGTGATACGGCCCATGTAAAATAAGTATATGGTTGCATGCTTTCTTGCGTGTTTCGCTTAAATAAAATTAAAAATCACGTTTTTTTTTTGTATTTTCATCAGATATGAACGTTGTTTGCTTTTAGTACTTGATAAATTCACATAATTACTAAAGCGCATCAATATAAAATATATATAATACGAGGGGGGATAATAGAATAATATCGGATATCTTTGAAAATTAAAAAAAAACTCTTTAAAAATAAAATAAAAGAAGAAATAATAGTTCAAAAATGTTATTCGAGTTCAAAGAGGTAGTTCAATTCTAAATAGCTAGTTGCCACAGTTGGCTGTCCTGACCATTGCATTGACCTCATTGGTACTTCAGTTAAAATAAATTTTTGTAACCATCAGGATTATAAAAAGAAAAACAAACCTCTAACAGCTGCGGTTTTTGGATTTATGAAAATTTCCCAGCCTTCTAAAAGGAACATTTTATAAGGCATTCCAGAATTTAGAAAAGTGAGAAAAAAAATCTAGGGAGCAATGATTTGATGGCACACCCTTAATCTAAAAATAGCTCAAGAGATCTTTATCGCTCGAATAGATTCCTTGGATGAATCCTAAAGAGCTTCTATTCTTCATAACTTGATTTCGACCACCGGGATGAAGAGTGAAAACTCTTCGCAATGTTTGAAACAACTCGAGCAATTTCACACGCATCAAAGACTAAACCAATAGATTGATTTCATGGTGACGTCACTGGCGACGGAAGTTGGAATCAGCACTGGATTGAAATCTATAGCCAAAATGCTATTTTAAAGCATTTTTTTTAATTTTAAAACAGTTCTTTTCAATTTTTTTGTGTCAAATCAAATAAACCTCAATTTAAAATTCAGTTTACATTTCACTGTTTGTCTCTTTATTATTATTTTTGTAAGGGTTTTTTGTTACAAGTTCCGTAAATTTTACTCTTAAACGTTATGATTTCAACAGGCATATTAACTTTTATGAATAACATTTGATATTTAATTAAATTAGTAAGGCTTGTTTATATATTCATGAGATAACTAATTTTGTAAAAAAAAAAAAAAAATGAATTTCTCATTTGAGTTTAAACGGATTTTTATAATACAACAAAAAAATGGATATTTTAAATTTTAATAAATATTCTGTCAGTGAATGTAATAATTTTGGTTTAAAAATTTACACACAGAATCCAGAAAGTAAGTTATTTTCCGACAAAATTCTTTAAATACACCTTCTATTGAGAACTTCAATTACCAAATTTTAATAATGTATATTTGGCTAATGATTGAAACAAGGATTTAAAATATTTTATAAAGAACATCTCGAATTAGTAAATGTTTATTTTTTATTTTATATAATTTTTATTTTATATTTATTATTTTATTTTTATGTAATTTTATGAATACAGAATTTAGATATTAAAGTACAGTAAGACAGTTTTAAAGTATTAATTTTTCCTTTAAGAAAATCATAAGTAAATTATTAAACCATTTTAACTTAATTATTAATTATTAGAAAAGTGTTAGTGTATTAACCTTCAACAAAACATTAGGTGCTTGCATATATTTTGTTCATTTTTTCCAGTTTAAAAAGGCATTTATTGAGAAAAATTGGAACAATATACATCAATCAAAATATTTTCCATCATTTTCTACAACTTTTTATCATTTTCTTCCAATAATTCTTGCAATTAATTGTCTTCGAATTTTTTTTGGACCTCCAGACAGTTCCTTGTCATTGACATGGAAATCACCACTCTTAAATGTTTGAAAACAAAACCGACAATTGGAATATGACAGAGCAGCATCACTATATGTTTCTAAAAGTGTCTGATGGGCTTCAGCAGCAGATTTCTTTTAATCAAACAAACAAAAAGCAATGAATGTCGGAAATGCAGTTTGGAGCGTTCCATGATAGGGGTCTTTATACACTGAATAAATCAATAATACTAAATGGAAAACTTTCAAAATGATAACAATAAAATTGGTAGTAAATTGGTAAACCCCCAAAATCATTGTCGTTTATATAGATACTTCGCATGTTTACCAATAGATGTCGCTGATTAAAATGCATGCAAGCACCTAATATATATACACACATACACACAACTTTGGCGATAGTTAACATAACCATCTTCAACTTTCCTGATATAACGAAATAAAGAAACTAAATTTCCAAAGTTTTTGAAGGATTTTTAAATGCTCTTTTATGTTTAATAGCATATCAGTGAAGAATGAATGCAGAATTCAAACGTGCTTGTTTCTTCACGTATTTGGGTATCAAATTGAGAAATATTTTATTAACAAAAGTTCTGAATCTACATAGTGTAATTCTCTAATTTTTATGCTATTTACTGGTGATTCTGGATGAGCTTTAAAGTTTTTGTTTAAAGATGAGTTTCGCATCTTTCATTTGTATTAGTACTGACGATATTAAATGAAGAATTGTTACCTACCTATAATCTGAAAGGCTTGGCCCGTAAATTTCTTTTTTATAAACCAGACACCGCATTAACTCGATGAAAAGACCTTGGCTTCAATCCAAGGTTCGTCGTTCAATCGGACTTATAGAGTAAATCATCCGCAGAATGAGGTGGTGTGGAAATATGGAGAGAGAGGTCACATGTCTTTATGGTTGGAGACGTCCGTTTCAGGAAAGCACCCGTGTTACTTCAAAATGGGGCATTAAAAAAAATTAAAGAAAACTTTTCAATAAACCATTTATTTAATATCTTTTTTTTTCAATATGTAAGAATTTTTAAACAATTTCATTCTTAAAATAAGTGGGCATGGTGTGTCTGATTCTTCCCTGTATAATCTCTTATAAATATACATGTGTATGATTAACAGCATACCATTGATGGACAATAGTAATGAGTGTGATTTTTGTGATTTTTTTTTGGCGATTAATCATTGGGAAGCTTTAATACACAACCTAAATAATGAATATGAACTTTTGACTCTTTTTGTGCGACCGATTGAAATCAAAACTTGATACAAAACTACAATTGTAATCACAAAATCATACGCCAAATTTCATACTTCGCCTTGATTTTCAAAGACATTTATCATAGCCAAGGGCAGCCATTTCTGGAAGTAACAGAAGTTAGTATATTACGTATGACAGGAGTTAATGAGGCCTTAAGCAGTCTTAGGGGGCGTCGAGATGGAAAAAATTTATTTAATGTCAGAATACAAAAATGCTATTGATATTATATACTTCTAGTTCTTAAAAATGGCCTAGGTATTTCTCAATTCCTACAGTTATTCAAAGGATTATAGTGATGCCTTTTATCTCACTCGTTTAGAATTCGAACTTTTTCTCTACTTCCTTGAATTTCGTATTAAATCATTATTAAGGTATTATCTATAATTCTAATCTATTTAAGTTACTTCAGTATATATCAAACTAAAAATTGTATTTCTTTCAGTTCGTTTGCATTATTTAAATATACTTGTTTATTTTATCTTTATGGTCGCTAAAAAGTAACTACTAAATCCCTTAATCTGCTTGAAAGATTACTGAAGTTTTTATTAAACAAGAATAAAAAATCGATTTTTGGAAAACGAGTTCCAATTAAATTTCAAAGTTCTTTTCCCCTTCACCTTCAATTTTTCTTTTGTGATTACCTATGAACTTTAAAGGATAGTACCTGATTTTGCTGTGATTAGAATTTTTTCCTACTGAAGACTATCATTTTCTTGTATGTTATTTCTTGATTCAATGTTAAAATAGGAGTATTACTGCTCTTGCTCTGCACTACAAAGCTGCACAATTTCTGAAACGAGGATTTTGAAAAGATTTAAAATTACTTTATAACTGAAGTGAGCTCCATTTTTGTAGAATTAGTTTCAATGAAACAAAATCTTAAAATAACTTTGTACAGACTGAAATGGAATTTGTATTCGAAATATAAAAACCTTTCCAATACGAACTTCATTAAAAAAGTTAATAAAAGAAATAATAAAGGTAAAAGAAATGAGATTTCCAATTTAAATAATGAATAAAATTTCACTTATTCTTCTATATTTGAAGTAAATTTATATAAATAAACCATTTTTCAAGAAAATTAATAACTTCCTGTTTATTATATTTTTGCTCACTTGTGTATTAATGTAAAAGTTCAAATGATTTTGTCGTCATTATTATCATCAATTCTTTCTATATTATTTATGAATGAATCATATTCATGAGAATTCTTTAGAATATGAAGCTGATAATATTTTAAAAGGAAAAGAAGAAAATCGTTGTCATCATTAATTAATGAATATTTTTATTTTGGAAGTTTGCTTTCATCCGTCTTCTTTCTAATTGTCTTGTTTCTGATATAATTGAAGAATTTTTTACATTATTAACATATTAATCAGTAAATAATAAAATATAAAAAAAAACTTTTTCTGGATATTTTTCAGGAATGATTTTTTAAATAAGTTGCACTAAATTTAATTAAAATGTAGAAATATAAATGGCTTCTTAAAATACGATATGATATCTTTTAACTTTTGATACCGGAAACACAAGACACAAAGAGCTAAAGGAATTTCGTGTTTGATCCGAGCTTACACATCATATATTTTAAATTAACAGATGGTTCTTCATAACGTGGTCATAATCATTGGGTAAGTTAATTAAAGTTGTAACTGGGAAATATAGAGTTTGTACCATCATTTTCTATTTAATTCTTTTAATTGTTATAATGGTTTTCTTTTTTCATCAGAGTATTTGGTTACATCTTCTTGAATAAAGATTATTTTTTAATCTTATAATTAGGATTCCTTCCAATAATCGTAGAAAATTTTAATTTATTTTAAAATTATTATTTGTATAGAAAAATTATCATTATTAGAAAAAAAATTGTTTTAGAAAAAAATTTTCAAAATTTTTCACATTTTGTATTATGCAGGATGATATATTCGTAACATTTTTATTACCTCTGTGAAATGAATACATTTAAATAAAATGAATGTATAAATATATCACCAAAATAATTGGACTATTTTGTATAATTTCGAAAAATCTTATACTAGATTTTCAGTGTTTTAACCCATTCAAAAAATTGTCATTTCAAGCAAAAAAAAAAAAAATGTTGAAATGAATCAATAAAATTAATCTAGATTATCATTTAAATTTTTTTCATAAGAATAAGAATGTTTAAACATGCAATTAAAATTGATTATATATTTTGTAAGGAAATGTTTATCTTTAGAATATCACGATAGATCTTAGAATGATCCTAGAGAAAAAGAACACTGAAAATGGTTGTCAGTCATATTAAGATAAACATGCATGTTTGGGTTAATTATGTCAGAATACATAATGACGGGCTTTGAATATTTGTGATGCTGTAAGTAAATAGTCATTATTAACTTATTTAAGTTCTAAATCTATTAAAGTTCCATAAAGTAAAGCTAAGAACCAAAATTTGCTTTAAAGAAAGAACATTATCTATTATTTCTCATAAAAATAATTAGTATTTTAATAGAGATTTTTGTGCTAATTACCATAAATGATTTTTTTTTATTTTTACGTTAATAATGTCTGAAGGAATTTTTCGTTCCTATGCTCTTTCATTACTTTTTAAGCACTTTGATAGTATATGCTACAGCAATAGATTTCGTA